>PVJI01015448.1:0-41012 GCA_004026765.1 Micronycteris hirsuta | reverse complement strand
TCCTCAGATTTCTGAAATTGAAAGTCTTCCTTATAATACTACCTGAGTTCTTGAGTTTTCCCAAGCAGGATTTTAAAAGTTCTCAAAATAAATTTGAGTAGTGAGTGGATGTGATTTTGAAATTGTATTATTGCCAAACTGTAGGGGCTTATTTAATAGGCTAAGCAAATGTCCACTTTCTCTCTTACGATTTCATGAATCTTCCCTGAAACGGAACTCGGTTACGATGGTGAATGACCTCCCGTACAGGTGTACGGCCAGCTGTCCACAATGACAGGAGCACTCAAAATTAATTTCAATGCACTTGAACTCCTGTTTATATTAGCAATCACTAGGAGCTCTGGATAATTTTTCCTAACTTGAGTATATACAGTCTTCCTCTGATGTGGATAGTTTTGTACTTGTTCTAATTGAATTTCTCTTTTTTCATTACATTATAGTTTTACAGACCTTTTCACTTTACAAGATACCTTTTTTCTAATCCACAACTACATTTTGAATTTCTTCTATGTAGCCACAATATCTTACTTATCTTTGAATCCTAAGAACTTATCCATTACTAACTCCTAAAAGATACTCAGCTGATTTTTATCAGTAATTAAATGAATTAACAAATTAATTTGATATTTTACCCAAATTAAATGCAAATTTACAGTAATAATAATAATTAACTCATCAATGTTTCATTCAAACTAACATTCAATCATATTTTAGTCAATTAGTTCTTAACTAAATTGAGACACTGAACCTTGTTAATCAATGACAGCCCACTAAAAGGCCAGTTTAGAGTTTTAAGAGGAAAAGTTTATATTGGTGAAAAATTATATTACTTTTGAATGGTACAGGGATGAACAGTTAATGGAGAAGAGGGCTATTTTCAGAAGTATGATAGAAATCTGCTTAATGCACTTGCTGATTTTCTTTCTTCCTGTTACATCTGGCACTGAGATGAGGCTCAGGATGCACAGTGAATGTCAAGTTGCTGAGTGTTTTTATTGTTATTTTTTCAGTGGTTACAATGGATTCAAACCAGCTTGTCTATGTGCTCTCCCTTGGTAGTGCTGTGACTAGAAAAGAGGGTATTTGAAATTATATACACAGGCTTTGGCCATAAAGAGAGCAAATACAAGTGTTCCAACAGTATCTAAGTGGTGACCTCATTGTCATCTTTTCTAAAACCTGAACAATGATTTCCACAATGTATTAATTCTTTTTTTCTACTATTTTTTAATTTTTTTCATCTTTTTTTATTGTTGTTCAAGTACAGTCGTCTCCATTTCCCCCTACCACTCCACCCCGCCCCCCAGCAATCCCCACCTCCCACTCTCTCCCCTACCTCCCTTTGGCTTTAAGTAATGTTCAAACTGCTGTGGCTTTAGAAGATAATAAGCAAATGAGTAATATATCTGAGTACAAGCAAATGGTACATCTCTGAAAAATGCTACAGGAAACTCCAAGGACATGTTCCGTTAGGAAAATATTTAAAATATACATACAGGCAATGGGTGAATTGTTTGAATTCATAGACATTAATAAACCAATATTAAAATAAATATAATAGAAATATTATATTTATATATGATATAGGAATTACATATTCTATTCTATTATTTATTATATATATATATATATATATACATACACACAATGGGAAAATAATAGAAATATGAACCAGGTATATGAATAAATAAGTCTCAGAACAATATAAATAAATAAATAAATAAATAGCAAGCCACTGCTGGAAAAAATTTTAAAAGAAAATAAAACTAATTAAATCATTTGTGAAACTCCAAAAAATTAGACAAAAAAAGAGTAAGTGGTAAATTTTACTTGTAACAAAGGAAATACAAATAAATCAGAAAAGTGATTTTTTACCTGTACGTATATTGCCAAAAATGACGTTTGGCTTTATTTCTTGTAGAAGAAACTGTGAGACAGCAGGCTCTCATGCTTTGCTGCTAGGAGCATCAGTTAGTGTCATATATATTTGGAGAATAATTTGATGTTTAACAAAACCAAAAATCTACACAGATTTTAACATATTTTTAGTAATTTACTCAATAGCCATTCTTTCAAAAGAACACCAAGATATACTAAATTTATGTCAGCATTTTTTAATTATTGGATGCCTTCGTGTCTTTTATTTCCAGCAATGAACTCACTTAGGTCCTGGGTTTTGCCTGCCCCTCCCTAGTTTTCTGTCTGTTTAGCACTAGTCACTCTAAGAAATATCCTGGTTTAGGTGATAAATTATATAGTCCCCCTTTCCATATGGAAATGGTTCAGTACATTATGAAAGACACTGTAGTACACATGGATCATTAGATCAAAGGTCCTATTTCATACCTTTTTGTACTGTTTCAATTTTTCTTGTGTTTATGTACAACTCTTATTCTTAAAGTATTGTTTGTAAAATGTATAAAACTTATTCTCTGACATTCAATGGAACAAATTTAATGGAACTAAACTTTTATGTTCCTATACGAACTACTGGAAATCACTGTTTTTATGGTTACTGTCACTGGAGCTAATTCCTGCAGAACCCTGAAGTCCTAATGGCCTGATTTTAACGAAGAATTCCAAAGAATTGGGTTTTAATTGTTTGATTGGGGAACTGTGATACATTCTATATAAGGCAACATCAAAATCTCTTCCTTTTGTATGGGTATAATGCTTGCTACTTTCATTATCAGTAGATTAACATTCGCTGAGTGAAGAAACTTTGTGTCTCAAATAATGCTCTCAGTGTAAACTTGGGTGATTTGGTGCCCAGCATTACACTGAAAATCAGAAGACACGGTTAAAAAGGAAAGGCTCAGTAGCCTTCGGTTTCGCCTGAGAGAGAGCAGCGCTGAAGGGTAACATGGCTGAGGCTCCTTCACAACCCTGACTCCTGTTGATAGTGAGGCTGCTCAGGTTCAAGTCCTGACTCTTACTACTTGGGAGTTATGCGACTTAGACTTACAATGTATAAAAAAAAGCATCTGGTTTTCCTCCCATCTTTTTAGTTGCTCTTTTTCCTTAGGGTCTTTCTTTTCCCTTTAATGGACCCATCTAAGAGGCTGTTTTCCTTCTTTTGAAATACCACCTGGGCAACACTCTCAAACCTCACAGCGCGTCAGAGCTACCTTGGGAATGAACCTGCAGTGTGCTGGCCATTCTTCAAACCGACATAATCAGGCTTCCACAGGGGTGGAAAGAGGGCATTGCTTTTTCAGTTTGTTTTAAAATTTCATGGAGATGCCAATGTGTGGTGACATTTGAGGAAAAAGGATGCATTTTAGTATCTACAGGGTGGTCATCAGACCAGTAATTTGGGCATCATCTAGATGCTTCTTAGCCTGAGATCGACTTGGGCAAAGGTGCATTCCTGAAATCTCAGATGATTCATTTTCACATTGACGTCTGAGAAGCACTGATGCAAAATTCTGAATTTTAACTCTGTCTTATGGTCTTCTGGGCTCCATCCTACATCTCCACTGTCATTTACTTGTGAAATATCTTTACCTGTAATTCCAATGAGGACCTCAAAGTCAACTTAAACTTAAATTGAACTAATTTTCTTTGTTCTTTCCATCACGATTCGGCATTTTTCTCTGAGTCTTCATCCATTAAAAATGTCTGTTCAGGGCCCTGGCTGGTGTGGCTCAGTGGACTGAGTGTGGGCTGGGAACCGAGCGGTCCCAGTTTGATTCCCAGTCAGGGCACATGCCTGGGTTGCGGGTCAGGTCCCCGTGAGGGCCATGTGAGAGGCAACCATACATTGTTGTTTCTCTCCCTCTCTTTCTCCCTCTGGTCCCCTCTCTCTAAAAATAAATAAAAATAAAATCTTAAAAAAAAAAAATGTCTGTTCATCCTGGCTTCATACTTGAGGAAACAATTGACTTTTAATTTTTAAATGTTTTTTTCACACACATTCTCAGTGTTCTTTCATATTATGCTTTCCCATATCCCTCGAGTTTTTTCCCTTTCCATTTGTACCCCAATTCAGAAATCATCACGTCTCACTGAACTTCTGAGAAAGTTTCCTGACTGATCTTACTGCCCTCAGCCTTCCTCATTTCAATTCACTGGGCACAGCTGGATCAACACACACCGGTATCAGCTGGCAAAGAGGTTAGCCTAATATTAACAGTCTTTAGGAGAGATTTAACATCTTACCTGAGAAACTCACTCATAAATTTCACTTTAATGAAATTATAATCTACTATTTTAATGTTCACATTAAAGTGAGTTTCACGTTTTCTGATTCTTTGAGGATGGAAAATTGGTGATCACAAAACAAGGTGCAGATTGACAAAATCTAAAACAGTTAAATCAGGAAATCCATAATATCCTTTGAGAGGAAATACAACAAAAATAAATTATTTTTACTTTCTATTAATTTAGAAAGAGCTTGTACGTTTCTTATTTGATTTAATTCATCTTTCCATCATTTGTAGTTCAAATAAGAAATTATTAACATTTCTAGTCACTTTGTGTATTTCCTCAGCAACATAATTCAATACAATTAGTTCTGCAGATTGTCATTTTAATGAGTTTGAATTTTTGTCCAACCAGTTATCATGCCATGTAAAAGTAATTAAGTTATGTCTGAATTCAAATATTAATGATGTTTTCTACTTGTCTTAGACTTTACTTTTTAAAAATAAAATAGCATAAACTAAAGCATAAAGATGATAGTTTTACTTCTTTATAATGCTTAAACTCAATTAAAAAATGAAACAAGACAGTTAGCACAAAGGAATCCTTACTTCTTTAAAATGAGAAATTGCTGCCCTGGCCAGTGTAGCTCAGTGGATTGAGCGTGGGCTGGGAACCAGACGGTCCCGGTTCGATTCCCAGTCAGGACATATGCCTGGGTTGCAGGCCAGGTCCCCAGTGAGGGCCATGTGAGGAGCAACCATACACTGCTGTTTCTCTCCCTCTCTGTCTCGCTCCCTTCCCCTCTCTCTAAAAAAAAAAAAAAACAAACTAAAAAAAAAAATTTAAAAAAAATGAGAAATTGCTAAAGTTTTTAAAGGAAAGTGTTGGCAGAATTCTAGAAACTGAATTCGTTTACCTGGAGGAGGAGTTCGTTGAAGGGTAAATAGATAAAGGATAGAGGTCACTTCATACTAATTTCAATTAAAATTATTTTCATCTACACAGGGCTCTTGCAAATTTAGTAGTTATATAATTTAGTAATCAGAAAATTGCAACAAACAAATCATGGGTTCTTGAAACTAATTTTGAAACCATAAAGAAACCTGGACAAGTTTAATGTACGTTTAATTGTCTCCGATGGATAAGCATGCTTCCTGAGTCCTCATGAATATTGGGGGAAGACACATTTGGATAGATGCCCTTAGAGAAGGAAACAATGCGAACATGGCATAACTATTTCTACATCATTTTTTTAACTTAGGAAAACG
This sequence comes from Micronycteris hirsuta, assembly GCA_004026765.1. Lineage (NCBI taxonomy): Eukaryota > Metazoa > Chordata > Mammalia > Chiroptera > Phyllostomidae > Micronycteris > Micronycteris hirsuta. The sequence goes on along the minus strand of PVJI01015448.1, from coordinate 35,598 downwards.
TATTGGCTCCAAAAATAATTTCATTAGCTATGTGTTTTTACTTATTATTTTAATTATAGGACTAATCATGTCCATTTCCAGCGGTTATTAAGCAGAGACAGATCCTGTGATTGAACTGACGAGCAAATGATAATAAGGCATAAACCTTTGATTGCCACAGGCACAGCAGGCAACAGATGTGTATGAAAAAGTAAAACCACAAATTCTAACCAACGATTGAAAGGGTGAGTCCTCCTCTGGGAAGAAATTGAAACAGCATTTTTGGAATCTCTCTCTCCCCAAACCCTGCAAACATTAAATATGAAACTTCACAGACGCCAAACAAACAAGTCTCTTCTCAATTCTATGGGAATTTGAGTGCAATTTTAAACACAAGCAAAGCGGTGAGCCTGTGCTTGAGTAATGGAATCAGGTGGGCAGTAGCGGGCTCCACACCATTGCAATTTTTCTTACTAACGTGCACAGACCACACTGGGTGAACACAGAGATTAGGTAACAGGGCAGGGAGGCCTGGAGGCGTTGCTGTGGGTGGGGAGAGGGCTGACCCTGTTGATAACAAAGAAGAGGATTTACAGCCTGGCTTGAGTCCTTGAGTTTTATTTGGAATCTGCCATACTGATGGCCCAGGGCAGGAGAACCCTGGGGTTAGATGCTTTTGGATGGTGGAAAACAGTTTTCACCCCAAGCCAATATATAAACGGATGTGACTGGTGGTTTTTATCCTTCAACTGAAGTATGAGGAGAAGATGTTTTGATGGCCTGTCTTACAGACCTAGGCCCATTGGCACTAGGTTAGAGAAGTAAAAGAGACAGACGGTGGTGGAAGGGGGCGGTGTGTATTCCTCCCATGCCCACAGTTTGAAAGACCTGTAGCTGCAGGGTCATTTCTTGCCTTCCTTGCGCTGCTTCTGAGTTCCTGTGATGAAAGAGCACCCGGCACGGAGAAGATAGAGCTGAGCTCCTCCCACCTCGGATCTGGAACGTGCTGTCATCTCCTCCTGGGATGTGAAGAAACAAGTGCAGCAACGGCCTGGACATGGCAAGGACACCGGGACTTCCCAGAGCACAAGTGGCCGGGACCCTGAAGGGGCTTCCCAAGTCAAGTTGGACCCTGAGGCCACGCAGGAAAGTTTTGAGGACCTCTTTGTGCACACATATGAAGCTCTGCTGAAATATTTGGAGATCCGGGCTGCTGAGTGGATAACCCACATCCAAGTCCATAAGATTCATATCCATTGGTTTTGAATATAAAAGTGAAAAAATAAACTCTCTACTTACCGATGGAGCCCCAAACACTCAGATTTACACGTTCTTTACAGATAACACTCCTCTATCCCTGCATTCTTCCCTACTCAACATAAATAGCAAGACAAGTCAGTTGCTGCCTTCCTCTGTAGCCGCCGTTTACCACCCTACACGGAACTCTGATAAAGTGTTTACAATTAATCTGAGGAGAGCAGGTAAGTGATACTTTCCAAATTCAATTCAAATCACCTTTCTTTAACACATGCTGCCTCGGCAAAAATAAAAGGACCAAACAGAAGAAAATTATTTCAATGGTCACTTTAATTGAAATTGCCACTTTTCCAAAGGAGAAATTCAGAGGCATTGTTCACCCCTCTCTTTACTTGATTTAAACCTCTATTCTTCCACCATATCCTACTGACTCTATTTCCTGAGGATCATGTGATTCCATCCCTTCTCCAACACCCACTGCAAGGGGCTCAACTCAGGCCCTTAAATTCTCCTGCGCTGTCTACTATACCGGTTTGCTAACTGGGCACCATGTTTTCTGCTTTTCTTTTCCTTTGATTCATATACTTTATCTTTTTAAAATATATTTTATTGATTATGCTATTACAGTTGTATCGTTTTCTTCCCTTTATTCCCCTCTGCCCTGCACACCCCTTCCAATCTGCATCCCCCTCCCCCACTTAGTTCATGTCCCTGGGTTGTACATATAAATCCTTTGGCTTCTACATTTCCTATACTATTCTTAACCTCCCCCTGTCTATTTTCTACCTACCATTTATGCTACTTATTCCCTGTACCTTTTCCCCCATTCTCCCCCTCCACCTCCCCACTGATAACCCTCCATGTGATCTCCATTTCTGTGATTCTATTCCTGTTCTAATTGTTTGCTTAGTTTTTGTTTTCTAGGTTTAGTTGTTGATAGTGGTGAGGTTGTTGTCATTTTACTGTTCATATTTTTTATCTTCTTTTTCTTAGATAAGTCCTTTTAACATTTCATATAATAAGGGCTTGGTGATGATGAACTCCTTTAACTTGACCTTATCTGGGAAGCACTTTATCTACCCTTCCATTCTAAATGATAGCTTTGCTGGATAGAGTAATCTTGGATGTAGGTCCCTGACTTTCATGACTTGGAATACTTCTTTCCAACCCCTTCTTGCCTGTAAGGTTTCTTTTGGGAAATCAGCTGATAGTCTAATGGGAACTCCTCTGTAGGTAATTGTCTCCTTTTCTCTTGCTGCTTTTAAGATTCTCTCCTTATCTTTAATCTTGGATAATATAATTATGAGGTGCCTTAGTGTCTACTTCCTTGGATCTAACTTCTTTGGGACTCTCTCTCAGCTTCCTGGACTTTCTGGAAGTCTATTTCCTTTGCCAGATTGGGGAAATTCTCCTTCATTGTTTTCAAATAAGTTTTCAATTTCTTGTTCTTCCTCTTCTCCTTCTGGCACCCCTATAATTCAGATGTTAGAATGTTTAAAGTTGTTCCGGAGGTTCCTAAGCCTCTCCTCATTTTTAAAATTCTTGTTTCTTCATTCTGTTCTGGTTGAATGTTTATTTCTTCCTTCTGCTCCAAACCATTCATTTGACTCCTCGTTTCCTTCCTATCATTGTTGGTTCCCTGTACATTTTCCTTTATTTCACTTTTCATAGCCTTCATGTTTTCCTCTGTTTTGTGACCATACTCAACAAATTCTGTGGGCATCCTGATTACCAGTGTTTTGAACTCTGCATCTGATAGGTTGGCTATCTCTTCATCACTTAGTTGTATTTTTTCTGGAGCTTTGATCTGTTCTTTCATTTTAGCCCCTTTTTTTTGGTCTCAGCACACCTGTTATGTAGTAAGAGGTGGAGCCTCAGGTATTCACCAGGGTGGGGCAATTCACATTGCCGTGTTGTGACACTGTATGTGGGGGAGGGGTCCAAGAGGGAACAATGCCTCTTGCTCTGCTTTCTGCCAGCTTTCAGTCACTTCCTCCTCCACCCACAATCAAATTGGGCCCTTCTGGTTCTGATTCCCAGGTAGGTGAGTTTGTATATGTTCTAGGACCCTGTGGGTCTCTTCAATGAACTCCCCTGTGAGGCTGGGAGTTTCTCCCACCATCGTAACCTTCACAGATTTTTTCACTCAGAGGTTTGAGGTTTCCCTTCGCCACACTGGAACACACTGAGTTGCATGATCTTTCTCTGTCCCCAGTTGTTCCTCCCTGCATGCAACTGTGGGGCTGCCAGGTTTGCCAGTCTCTGCCTTGACATGAGTCCTGTCTGCCCAGCTGCCCATCTCCACCCCTCCTACAGGTCTGGATGAATGTTTCTTCTTTAAGTCCTTGGTTGTCAGCCTTCCACACAATTCGAGTTTCTGACAGTTCTGGTTGTTTTTTGTTTTTAAATTTGTTGCTGTCCTTCTTTTGGTTGTGTAAGGAGGAACAGTGTATCTACCTATGCCTCCATTTTTGCTGGAAGTCCCATATACTTTACCTTATACAAAACCCACAATGGGTTATTCTTTTTTATTTTTTTTTCATTGAATAAGAACCAAACAAAAAAAATATAATATAAATCACCGAAGGCTTTAGAAAGCATAGAATAAAATCCAAACTTGTCACTTAGGCTAATGCCATCTCAGAAGTGGCATTTTGTTCTTTGTGCTCCCAGGTCTAGAGTTGAGATGGAAACATAATTAACACTTCATAATTATTTATTGACACTGTTTATGGATGACATCAAAAGACCTGGTGTTCTACAAAATCTACCCACTTCACATTTCTTCTACACTACCTACTTCTCTTTATGCGTATGGCAACTGCCCTAATCCCATAGGAAACTGTGTGATTTAGGTACTGAGTCTTATAAAATAATCAATGCAGAACAAAAATATAATTATGTTCCAACATGGAATGAACTATATAGAGATTATTAAATGGTTAATAGTATGTTATGCCAAATATGTATGAATACATAGGTAAGTAGGTAGATAGATGGCGATAGATAGATTAGTAAATAGATAATTGATAGAAAGAAGAAAAAAAGAAAGATTCAAAAAGACAAATGCTTAGTATTTAATTCTTACTACCATTAAACTGAGGCATCAAATTGTTGGACCCCTGTCATGAATCTTATGTTGATCTCTCATTTTGTCAAACATATCATGAAAAATAAAAACAGATTTGTTATGCTTTGATAAAAATCGTTTTTAAATAAAAATTAACATGATGTAAGTGGTATATTTATATAGAAAGTTTAGTAGAAGAAGCCTTAGCTTGACAGCTAGAAAACAAAATTTAATTGCATCTTTGATACTTATTTACCTTAAACTTGAAAAATTGCTATATTATTGTGGTTTTTTTGTTTGTTTTATTAATAATGGGCCTTTAAAAAATGTTATTGACCTATTTTTAGAGAAAGGGGAAGGGAGGGAGAAAAAGAGAGAGAGAAACATCGATCGGTTGGCTCTCGCACACCCTAACTGGGGACCTAGTACTGCAACCCAGGCATGTGCCATAACTGGGAATCAAACTGGTGACCTTTAGGTTCACAGGCCGGTGTTCAGTCCACTGGGTCACACCAGCCAGGGCGGGCTGTTATTTCTGAGACTATTATTTGAGCCTCAATTGCTTACTAGATAAAATATGTATATTGATATCTGTTCCATCTTTTGATATTCCATAGTTTGATACTACGAAGGTCAAATCAAAACTGTAATTCATTATAGTGTATTATTTTCTCCACTCATTGTTATTTAAATAATAAATTAAATAGTTCTTAGTTAGCATATTAGCAAATGGTATTCTACAGAGCACTCAGAAGTTTCTTAAATCTCTATGGCAATCTGGAAACTTATTTTTTTATAGTACTCTTCTGGGAATTTTATTATAAAAAAACTGATTTTCAAGCATATTTTCCTTCTCAGTCTTCTCTCTTGGGACAAGATGTGGTAAAGGTCACGTTGATGTATATTGAAAGTTAGCATTTTTAAAATAGAATACTTTAAACCAACATGAAAAAATATTTTAGAAAATTATATTTTTGCTTAAATATTTTATTTGTATGTTTCTAACATACAGTGCCTCTCTTCAGATTTAATGATTTGCTTTGAAAACAGTTGACATTTATGCATTTAATTATATTAGTTTTATTCTGAATATCTTTAGAGTTTATAAAAAATAAAACTTGTAAATTCTACTTCACTTGGGGAATTTAATTTATGGTGAACTTCCTAGCTGTCTAATTGTCTTCCAGTCATGCTTGCTCTACTTTATTATGGATTTCTCTCTCACAGTCACTGAGATTACTGCATTCTGACAGGTGTATATTTCATGGGAAATCATGGGTTAAATTATGGCTGATAACTCAGTCAGTCCCTTTTGAAATCAACTGACATGAAATGTATATCTCTTTGATTTACTACCTACAGATTGAGAATAACAAGTGATATTGAAGTTTCTCACAGTTGTGTGAGCAATCCGAGGTGCCTGGGGATTTCTTGGGAGGCCCTCAGGAGCGGAGCTGGTGCATTGTTCCCATTTCACAGATGGCCAGCTGTTCCTGGACAGTCTGGAGTCTTGTCTGAGTCTCACAGGAGCACAAGGGACCTTCAAAAGGAAGTGAATCAGACTCCCAACATCCTTTTGGTGAACAGCGGTGCTGTTTCCTAGCGGTGTGACCTTGAATAGACTCATACTCTGTGGACACCAGCTTTTGCATCTCTAAAACAAAGAGATTGGAAGATTATTGCCAGGGTCCCTTTCAATCTTAAAATTTTACATACTTAAGTACAAGATTTATTTTATGTGGCAAAATCAAATATGCTCCTGTGCTTAAAAGTATTTTACTGAAAAATTTGAGTACGAAAATCAAACTCAGTCCCATAGAACTCACTATTTTTATTGCAATTTAAAACTGTTTCTTCATTCACGGCTCTTTTCTCTGCATGCCATTTTGAAAATGATCTTTTCATAATACAGAGAATATAGTGCATCAGAGAATTTCAAATTAGGTCATTTAGTACAACCACTACTCAATTTTAAAATTGATGCTTATATTTATTTATTTATTGCTCTTATTCCATATGTTAGTATGAAGATTTTCAAAGGTATAAGAAAATTGACTTAAATACAGTTACATCCTAAAACAAACATTTTGCTCCATTTGTTTTATCACATACCTATCCAAACATCCACTTCTCTGTCTGTCCATCAGTCTTGTTATTTTTGCTGCATTTTAAAGTGGTGGATATCTGTACCCTTCAGTCCTGAACACTTCGGGATGAATATCATTAACCAGAGTTTAGTGTTCGTTTATAGCTCTCTCTTCTTTTTTTAGCTTACATTGACATACAGTAAATTGCACAAATCTTAAGTGTACCACGTGATATACCACCATTAAGTGTACCACGATTTTAATGATATAGACATCAATGTAACTCAAAGATTAGTCATGATAAATAGTATCACCACTCCCTCAGAATGTCTTCTTGACCATTTTGGTCAATCCCTGTACATATAAACCAGAGTCAACTACTGTTTTGACTTTCCTCACCAGAGACTGATTAGTGTTACCTAGTACAGAATTTCATATAAATAGAATTACATGGTATGTGCGTTTCTGGGTAAAGTTTCTTTTAGTTACCAAAATTTTTCAGATTCATTTGTATGTATCAGTTTCATTCTTTTCTATTGCTCAATAGTATTCCATTGTCTGAATACATCAAGCTTCTTCCAGTTCTTATATAATATAATACAACTGCTGTAAACGTTTGGTTTAGGCCTCTTTGTGGACGCATATTTTCATTTCCATTAGCTTACTACCTAGGGTCAGGATTGCAAGGTTATAGGATGAAGGTGTATGTCTAGTTTTATGAGAATCTACTAGAACTTTTTCTAAGATGTTTGTAGGATTTTACACTCCAACCAACAGGGTGTGAGAATCCTAGTTGGTTAATATATTCCCAAACATTTAAACTTTAGGCATGGGGGTGTGTAGTGGCATTTTATTGTGACCTTAATTTTAATTTCTCCAGAATTGTATCACCGTTTGTCAGAGACACATTTTTTAATATTTTCTCCTAGAATTTGGCTTGCCTATTCATTTTTTTAAATTGAGTCTTTTAATTAAAAAATGGTATTTAATTCTGATAGAGTAACTTATTCATCATCCTAAAAATAAAATGATTTTTAATGGTTCTTGAATGCTATAGCCTTCTAAGAAACACTTGTTTACCTTTAAGTCTCAAAGAGGTTCTCTTATGTTTTCCTTCTAGAAACATTGCTATATTTTTAGCTTTTATGTTTATATCTTCTAATAGAGTTATCCAATTCTTCCATCACCATTTTAGAAAAGACTTTTCTCCATTGGTTTGCTAGAGTGCCTTTGTAGAAAATGAAATAAGCTGATAAGAGTGTGTCTATTCCAAGACTCTTTATTCTGTTTCATTGACTCATCTACCCTTATTCTAGAATTATTGTCTTGATTAGTCCATGTTTATGGTTAGTCTTGAAGTAAATTAGTGCAAGTACCCTACCTTCCTTCATCTTTTTAAAAATTGTTTTGTCATTTGAGGGTCTTTAAATTTCCATGTAAATTTTAGAATCATCAGTTTCTGCCAAAAAAAGTCTAATGAAATTATGATTGGGATTATATCAAGTTTATATATTAATTTGATGAAAATTGATATTTTAACAGTATTAGTCTTCTGGTCCATGGGAATAATATATTTCTTTATGTCTTTCAGCGTTTTTAAGGAAAATGAGTGGTAGTTATATCTATTTTTAGAAATGAATGAGTAATGAAGATAAAAGGCACAGTAGAAAGCAGAGGAAATGGGTAGCGAAGGGGAAGGTTCGAAAATGTGGGTGTGATGTATATTACTTGTTCAGACCAAAGGCAATTCTTATAAAACAGAAGATCAAAGACCTTGAGAAATCTTTATAAGATGAGCACTTTAGATACAATATAAAGCCAAACCTGCGAAGCAGTAAACATTTTATTGTGCAAATCTCATAGTGACTTTATGTATTGCAGCTAATTATGTGTGTGGCTCATTCCTAAGATAAAAGAATGATGAGTAAAATAAAATTTCTAAAAACGAATTCTAATCTTTTCTAAAAAAAAAATGCTAAGATGATGCATACAATTAGGTCTCTGTTTGGAAGTTAATGTAATTATGGCATACCCACAGCTATTACTGCAAAACCAGATCTGTTGTTGACTTAACTAATGAGAAACAACAATGCTCAGTGAATGTCCTAAACTGGCTTCCCTTCCCGATGTTTGTTTCATGGAATGTGCTAAGTCATGAGGATGTCTAGACTTGTTTATGCTAAACATAAGTTGATGTTTTTTGAAGGGAAAGAAAAATAACTTCATAGTTGTTTCAAGTTTTCTAGCAGTCTTGAACTAATAAAGTTCAATGAGTTAAGGAAGCAAAACTGACACATCAACAATGGTGACTGTTCTCTGAGTTCCACAATGTACATCACACACATACACACACACATACACACACACACACTCACACCATCTCTCTTTTTAAAACCAGTCTAACAGAATACTAGTGCGAAAAGTTTGTGAGCTGTCTGACTCACAGAGTAAATGTAATTCGTACTAGGACTTTCTGGCACGGGTTCATACAGCTTTCTGAGTAATCCTACAAGGGGGTCAAAGGGCACTGTGTGAATGCCTGCATCACCCACCCTCTGCTGTCTTGCTCGGTCCACTGGATTTAAAGAATTTACCCTCTCTCAGCCAGACTCAGGAAAACATGAGCAGATTCTGTGGGTTTAGGTTATTAAGCATTCTAAAATTATAGCTGAGCAGTAGAATGCTAAAGTGTTACTTTTTTTGGTAAACTGTTTTGAATCAGATTCCGGGTATCAAATGGAACCTCCCATCCCAGTTCGGAAGCCTGAGCCCTACCCATCTCTGTCAGTGCTGCGTTTCAATCCTTTCCATCTGTGCATAACAGAAGCAAAACACACTTTAAAGTGCAGGAATATTCCAAATGGCACCTTTCTGAATTCGCTGTGTTGCTTCTGTTTGGTAAATTTGTCTTTTATTGATCATTTCTCACATCACATAGTAGGTAAACAATAGTTATTCTATTTACCATACTAAAAAGAGTGAAAAACACTGGGTATATGTTTTCTTCTCTAGACAATGCATAAAATGCTACATTTTTACGCAAACATGAAACTGATGGCTTCTTTGAAATGCCGTTATAATAGCTGTTCATTTTTTCTTTTATGATAATAATGCTAAAAAAGAAAGGTGTTAGCTGTCGAACCTCCTTTATTTCATAGATAGGAAACAGAATCAGAGATATGTAGTAATTCACAAGCATAATAAATATTTAGCTCAAATTAGAATTCATCTGGTTCTCTGGCTTCTAAAGCAACACTGTTTCCATGACAAGAGAGGGAGCAGCAATGAACTTGTCCATTAGAGTCAGAAGGCAATAGACAGCCAGCAAGGGGCGGCATGCAGACCATCTGCTCCCAGACATACTCCTCCCTGCCCTGTGACAGTGGCCTCACCAGTACCTGTTACCCATGCCCAAATGGTAACTTTTCTTCTGCCTGCTGGCTCAGTAAATCAGTCAAGCCTAGCAAAAAATCTCTGAATTCCATAGTCCCTATGGATACCATTGCCCCTGCTATAGCACATCAACTAACACATTTTCTTTCACTGCTACCTCATCCCGGTTCACCAGCGGCACTTTTAACCAGTACACTGCCACCTTCTGCTAGGAGTTACCTGTGCTCCACCTGGTACCAGTGATGGTGATCTCCTTGCCAGCCATGCGGCAAATGACCCAGTTCCAAAATTCCCTTTCCCCGCCTGCCTTCTTGGACGACTTGTGGTGTTGGGTCCTCAGAAAGCAGACACACAGCAATTAACATGTAGACGGTTTCCCAGGGAGCATTCTTGCCATCGACCCCTAAGGAAGGGGGATTTTGCATGCCGGAAAAGAAGGGAAGGACGAGCAACAACGGAAGTGGGGCTGCCATTTGTCCTAGCCCAGGCCTGGCATAACTTCCCGGGGAATTCTGAAGCCAGGGCACGCGAGCTGGCGTGCAAGCCCCACATCAGTTCGCCGTTAGGTACTGCCACCCTAGCAGGGCACCTCGCATGACGTGTCTCTCTCAAACTGCAGGGGCTGCCGCCTGGAGATGTTCTTCCAGCAGCGAAGGAATCGATCTTTCATCCCCGGAGGGGACACGCAGGGCGCATTGCGCTGGCACCATACTTCCTTTGGAGATTCACAATTTACCATTCGTTCTTTCTCTTGTATCATGGTTTTCTGTTTATTTTATATTACCCTACTAAGTGGAAGGCAAGTTGAAGATTGGATGGTGGCTTTTACTACGTTGATCTGCCTCATCGATCTAGGTAGATCTGCCTGCGTTGATCTATGCTGAGCAGATACTCAACTTTGACTTTGCATCAGTGTGTGTGAACGCACGGATTTTTCTCATTCATCAAATCCCCACACTAAATCAAGCATTTCTGCTGATGTAAAGTCCAACCTGCCTAACATAGCTCCGTGTGACTCTCCCTTTCTTATTCCTTTGCTGGTAATTTTTAAAGATACAATTATGCTGTAAGGTCCTCCCATTCTTGCTTAACTCTGTCTGTGTGCAGATATCCCTCCCTTGTCTTCTACTTTCCTACCACTTCCCCTGTACTCTTGCAGGAAACTAGTCCTGCTGTGCGTCACATTATTTAAATTATGCTTAGCACCGAGTCTTCCAAGTTTTCCCCTGGAACATGATCAATGAATATATGTTGAATTTGAATGGATCTTACTAAAGACAGTTTATAAAGTTTTAAATATCTTACTTTTAAGAAATGTCTAAAGTTTCTGGTTTGTCATTTTATTTTATTATATTATGTGTGTAGCCATGTACAAGATAAAATCTAAATGGATGCAAGAGACTATCTGGACTTTATCTTTAAACACTTCATCTCAGCATGAGGCTTTGGGCACACTGGATATTCAGAACTTCTGTTGATGGATCCCATGTGTTGGAACACCCAATACATTGGAGACCACATGACACCAATGGGTAAAACAATCGGGCCACTGGGCGCCCAGCTACCTCACAGTCAGAGGTGTAAACTGACCTTATACGTACCCAGAGTTCCCTTAGGACAATCTGCTCCAGGTGAGAGAACAGAAGGAAAGGGAAGCTTTTGAAATGTCAAGCTTATATTTAGAAACATGAATCAATTCTAGTGGAACCAGAGCTAACTGAACATCTAAGACTTGAAGAAGAAAGCTGGGAAGTCTGCATGTTGACATGTCATAAGGAGTCCTTGCAGCTTTTGGTTTGGTCAAAGTAGTGGACAGTGTTCCCGTACCAATCCCCCTCATTGTCCATGTGGAGACATTGTCTACTCTATGCTGCTTCTTTAAAATGGTCTCTTTTTTTTTATTTGTGTAATCTGCAAAGGGTTATCAATCATAGCTTGGGAAGATGACAGGTCCTTAGCAATGTGTTTGCTCTCCCTATAGAAGTTAGCTAATAGTTGATGGGATAATACTCTTAGTGAGCTGGAGGCTGACAATATTCCATTATGATATAACAGCAACAGTAACAAAAATAAGGCTCAAATAAATTCAGGTGGCAACTTTGCCCCTAAGGTGACTGAGAATGTATATTATTTTTTTGCATGAAATCAATCACCCAAGAATATTTCATACTATACAGTGACAGAATGTCTGTATTCATAAGCTCCTAAGTTGATAAACCTCCCAATAATGTTCTTCAAAATCCAAAGTTTATAAGGCTGTGGAACAAAGAGGGGTTTGAATCTGATTGTTGAAATAAATAAAGACATAGAAATGGTTGTTGATGTTTGTTCTCTCTTTAGTTTTTTAGTTTCCTATACAAGTTGGCCATTTCTATTATTTTCAAAACTGACTTGTTACTCTTTTAATATTACATATTCAGAAATTGCAGCAATACAGAAAAATACAAAGTTAAAAAAATCCTCACATTTCTCCACTTAGAATTAGTCATGGTAGATATCAACTGGAAAACTATAAACAATGTACTTTTATTGAAAGTGTTTTCATGATATCTTTAATAAGAGATATTAAAATTTATTTTTATTATATTTAACATCAGGAGAAAACAGAACTGAAAATGAAGAAGGTGGCAAAGCTCAGATTCATTTTTTTAAATAGCAAGTAATGGTTGCTATTAAAATCCCCCCTCCCCAAAAGAGCTAAGAGCCATGTGATTTCACTCATATGAGGGATATAAATCTGAAACTTAAGACAACAGTATGGTGGTTACCGGGGGGAAGCAGTGGGGAGGTGGGGGCTAGAGGGGACCTAACACATGGTCACAGAGGATGGTCTGACTTTGGGTGGTGGGCACACGATGCAATATACAGATGATGTGTCATAGAAACGTACACTTGAAACCTATATGATCTTATTAACCAGTGTCACCCAATAAGTTTAATTTTAAAATTTCCTAAAAAAAGAAAAAATTGAAATTTTATTAACACTGTTTTTCTTTTATTTTTTAAAAGTAATTACTACCAATTATCTCCCTACTTTGAAAGTAAATTAGTACATTCTACACTTTTTCCACCTCTTCATTATTCTCAGTTTTGTTAATTATGCTGTTAAGTTGCTAAGATTGATAACATTTACATGATTATATGACTATATGTCCCATGGTTACTTATTCCTAATTCTGTATTCAAATCTTCAACACTGGTATTTTTGCAAAGATTATCTATTTTTAGTTCGTTTATTTTTTTATTTATTTTTGTTGTCTAGATTTGCTCATCAAGCAACTTTTGAAAGGAAGGATTTTGGGTGCCTTATTTCCTTAATTGTTTCATGCTCAAGAAAATATGTGGTTTAATGAAGAATAATGTGGCTAGGTATAAATTTCTTGTTATATTTTCTATTTCTTTGTAAATGTAGACATTGCTCTACTGTTCCAGGCATGACAGCAAGGGGGAGAGACGTCAAAAGCTACCCTGACACTCCTTCCTTATAGGCTACTCAATTTTCCATCAATTACTTAAATAAATTAAGCTATGGCTTAGCAGCAACATATATTTGTCTTTTTTCCTATAACTATGCATGCCCTATGACATGTAGATTTGTTTCAGGAAAAGTTTAAACTTTTATGTCTCTGAATGGTTTTAAAGGATATCAATAATGTTTATGTTTAGATGGTCTTTGTCCTTCATTCTGTATTTTCCTCTTAATTAGTTTCATTTGCTTCTATCTACTTCCTGTTTTCTCTACATTTATTGCAACGTTCTTTTCCCCCAAATAAGTAATTATAATTTTTCTCTTCTATTCTTTTGATGCCATTTCTGTTAAATTTATTGGTTTGTAATAATGCCATTTTAATTCTTGATTTCCTTCTGCAATATTGCTTTTAATGTTACTCTGCTATTTTTAACAATTATGTGAGTACTTTTTCAATATTCATGTCTTCTCTGAATGCTCCTTTAATGCGTAGTACTTGTGCAAGACTTTTTTAATGGTGTTCCGTTTGTCATGTCTATTAGACTGTTCTCCGTCTGCCTTTTGCTTAACACGCTGCCTGTCCTTGCTGTAAAATACGTGCTTGCTTACACTGACAGTTCTTGATAGCTCACTCACCCAGGCATTCTTTTCACTGCTCTTTAGTTTTGACGATCTCTCCTTGACTCTTTGACTCCCTTATAAGACATTGAACATGGAATTCAAGAATAAATGTCACTTCGAAGCCCTTCACTCAAGTCTGAGGGTGTGAGGCTGAGAGAAGATTACCTGGAACTGCACACAGTCTACGTTGGAAGAGTTGAACTTAATTTGTTCTACTGAGATTTTGTTAAAACCCGCAGTCAAGTTCAGTCTATCTAATGTTATTGGTTGAATTGTGTTTTCCAAAAGGTGTTGACATCTAACTCCCAGTACCTATGGTTGTGACCTTATTTGGAAGTAGGTTATTTTCACGTGATCAAGTTGAGGACAATAGGGTAGACCCTAAGCCAATGTGACTGTATCCTTATAAAAAAAGGAAGTTTGGACACAGTGACAGAACACACCTAGGGATAATGCCGTGTAAGGATGATGTATGAAATCAGGATGAGGCATCTACAAGCCAAGGAATACCAAAGATTGCCAGAAAACCCCCCAAAACTAGGTGAGAGGCATGGAACAGATTCTCCTCACAGCTGCATCGGGAACCCGCCCAGCTGATGCTTGGGTCTCAGACTTCTGGCCTCCAGAACTGTGAGACAATAGTTTGTAATAGCAGCTCTAGGAAATGCAGACATTTATGTAAGAGTATTACTTTTTCTCCGGGAGAAAAAGGAAATTCCACTTTGGGTCATTCTCCCAATTCAACATAAAGGTCTGAATATTTATAAATTAACAAAACAAGCAAACAGGAAAAGGAATAAGAATAATAAAATCCTTCAGGTTTTTGTTTTCATTGTTGTTTTTGTAATTCTTCCCCCATGGAGATAGAAAACTTCACCTGGAGCTTTATCTCTGTCTCTTACATTATTCTTAAGATTACTTTTCCTTCATTTACCTTGAAAAGCTCATTAAGCCCAGAGATGGAAATGTTTTTTAAATATAGATTCTACCTTAGTCATTTATACGGATTCATGGTTTGATTCAGAACGCTTTTGAAAGGAAAGATGTCTATGTGGTATTGAATATAGTAAGTTCTATGCCAAGGATCCCCTTGCCCCTGGAGTGGATCCCTGGTATGGAAGGGCCCCATGCAGATGTACCTTCTCAATTTCTTTGGTCTCTACACTAGTATTAATTAAAGGGAAGGATGAGTAGGTAAAGCAGTCAACTCTGCCTGCCTGACCTTCAGATGCTGTGCTTTAATGCTCCTGTGTCCCACTATCACCCGCTCACTGGATCTGTGAGCAATGCCTCATCTGGTTAGATAACAAGTTCTAGTAACAGAGTCAAACATGTCACTTTAATTGGTAGTTCTAGAAGAATTTTATGCTCATCTGGGTAATAATAACTAGATTTCTAGTTCCTAGTTCGCATTCTCCTTTCTACTGACTAATGGTAAACAATGGTAACTATTCGCTTCTGTATAAAAGTTTTCCATTTTCCCCCAAGAACGACAAGCTAGCTCTCATGTCACTTGTATCCAGAGCAGGGAGAAAGGAGAGAAACTGGTATGAGATCAGTATTACATACAGTAAGAACTAAAGTTGCCAGCCTTCTCAATTAGAGAGTCCTGATTTAAATTTATAACTCCACATTGTTTTATAACTGCCAACATAATTAAGGATAATTATTTTTTTTGCATTCCCCAACATTCAAAGAACTACCACTCAAGCTTAGAAGAATTGCATTGGAGCAAAACCAAACAAACAAACGGCTTAATTATTGATGAATAAAATCTCTGTACTGCTTCTTCATCATAATTAGTACAAAACTAATTAATGCCATTCAAATCAAGTAACATTGACTCGTTACAGAATACTTGGAGAAAAGAATGCTTCTGTTCTGTTATGAAGCAGAGTGATGGTTGCCTGAAGCTTCCGTTGGCATATAAGGTTGTGGAGGACACAAATCCCCAGGGCCTAGCCCTGGTCCTGGCAGCGTGTATCTTTAAAAGGAAGATGCAGCTTCAGTGCGCACTGTAAGAGAAACCCAAATGATGCCGGATTAAGCCAATGGAGCTCAATTTTTTTTAATTACAAAAAAGTCTAGAGGTAGACTTTCTTTCATTGTTGACAGGCTGAAGGACACAGTGGTGATGCCAATTATGTGTCTCTTTTATTAGAAAAGCAAAGGATGCTGGGGAAACATGCGGCTAATTCTATAAAGAAAGGCAGGGAGACAGGATTTGGGAGTGCTTTTTGAATCAATCACTCATCAGGAACTAATAAGAAAATAACATGTTTTACATGGTCTTTGTTTTCCTCTTAACATATTTCCCACATTTGTCAGCAAGCTTCTATTGAGCATTTGAATATTCATTGGTTTGAGTGAACTCTTTGGAATTAAGGCATTCAAAGATCTGAAGTTCTCTATTTTGATCTGTAATCAAAAGCGACTTGCTGCTCATCTCATTTCAGGTTCTCCTAACATTTCGATTTGGAAAGAACTTTTGCAAAATATTTTCTGACTGCAAGTTGGAGTTTTACTTGTACTAGTCAAAAGGGACTTAGAGATCAAATGAAAACTGTGGGTCGTAAATATTCAAATCGATATTCTCATCCACTTCACACACACGTTTGGGAGACGGAAACAACACAACAGAAATGACAAAACCAGAATCCAGGAGCCAAGCAAAGGGAGGGCGGAAGAAATGACTCAGGAGCTCCGAGCGGATTTCGAAACTGAACTGTGCTCCTGAGGATTTGCCTCAGGGGAGTCAAGTTATTGGGCTCTGTGGGTTAGACTAACACAGGAAATCCTAGATGTAAGGGATTGAAGTTAATATTTATGTGAGCTTTAAACTGTTGGAGCCCCTTAGGTTAACTAGCTACGTAATATTAATGATAGCACTGGCTTCTAGCAGTTTGCCATAGAATGGGAATGTATTAAATTTCCTTACACCCATTTAACAAAAATATTTTAAAATATCAGCTTCACCTAGGGAAAAGTGAACTGTGAGAGGCACTCATAGTGCTCTGAAGATCAAGATTTTTTTTTAATAACAAAAATAAAGAAATTTGAACAATATTTTTTAAAAAGCAATTAGCTTAACACGAAGGAAGTAGAAGCAAGCCTCTTAAAACCTCAAGTCCATAGGAGCCCAGCAGAGGGTTCTCCTTAATATTAAATCATAACAGAGCCCAAGGCTTGGAGGGGTGGCTGGGATGGGATCATGTACAAAGTGCTAACTTTTTAAGGTGTTTGGAAACCTGAGAGCTTGGGAGTGTTTGAAGAGAACAGAATGGACGGCACTAATTCTTTAGGTGATCATGTACATATGTGTGTAAAAAAATAACCCCCAAACCTTTTAATTTTAGCAAACAGGAGTAGCAAGTAGAGGAAAGAACAGGCATGTGAAAGAAACAAAAAGCAAAGTTTTTTATGAAAGAAGAAAAACAAGTTCTCAAAGAAAGATAGTGTATTATGACCTCGACTTGCCCTTGTTGCCTCAGCCTCGCTCATTTTTCCCTTTGAGAAGGATCCCAAGTCAGAGACGCTGTAACAGGCTGATCTGGAAGGCAGAGACCTTGCTTCCTGCTCTTAGTTAGGGTGGTCACAGACCCTCCCACCTCTCCCTGCCCCAACCAGAGTCCTGCTTCCTTATCCACAAGTTCCTTGGAGCTCTTTTTAGCTGTGTGATTCTGTGCAGGCTCAGCAGGGCCCAGCAAAGAGTTAAAAGTACTCTAGTATATCAGCCGAGGTTTACCCTTTTCTATAAATAAAACAAATTATGTTTTACTACAATTGCTCAATAATTCACAGCCCATTGCCTGTATTGAAAAGGCAGGCTTGCTGTTGATTGTCCTGGAGAGATCAATTTTAGCCATTTGTAAAATTATTAAAGTATGTTAAATTGTAAATAAATAAATAAATAAATAAATGCCACATCAAAAAACAGCAGAATGCCAACGCTTAGAGTTCCACACCTTTGCAAATGCCAGGCAAGATTGAATCACAGAAAGATTGTGCTCAGCATCAGCTCACCGCATTTCTATTTCTCTTAGGAATTCATCCTACAGTCCTTACGAGGTCATTGATCATTTAAGAACTTGAACTTGCCTGTTTTCTCTGCTGAGTACTTTGCTCTTGTCTGGCCAACCTGGCTCCAGGTCCTCACCCCAATAACCACCCCCCAAAATATTTATTTCCATAACAAAGCCTAGGGTTTACAATGGTGATGAGTTAAACTGTAAATTGTCTTGCATCAGCTACTTGGATTAGAGACATTAGAGACCTTAACATCCTGCCATTTGAATAATTTCTGCTATGTTTTAAGGGATGCTTTAGCTTTGGATTCCCCAAAGGGCAGCCTGGAATATAGGCTTGTTTGTAGTAAGTTCACTTGGGGAGGAGACAAGATGAACAGTGGAAGAGAGAAGGAAAAATCAATACCAGAATTACCTCATTCCCCTACTGTAGGTGACTGAGCTTGATCCAGTGTGAAACATATGAAATATGCATCAGGGCTGTCCACTCAGGGGACAAAGGAAAAGTATTCATCCGTTAGTTCCTGGCCTCACTGGTCAGGGATGGGTTCATGGGCATTAACTGTCCAACTGCCCTTGTACGCCTGCATCAGTGCCCGAATATCCGTGCAGCGTAGGACAAGCCCCACTGCAGAAGCAGAGCTCTGGGATGATGAGTAAGAGCAAGGTGCTTACTTGGGTGAAAGTCCGCAAAGGTTCAGTGAACTGGTTTTTGTAGCAGTGGCTGGAAGAAGAGGTGGGACAAATAGAGTCGGAAGTAGTACATAGGAAAGTCAGATACACTGGAGACCAGTTCTGATACACCTGCCCTCAGAGTAGTCTCTTCTCAAGAGGCAGTGTGGGAGTGGAGAAAGTTCTTTCCCTAAGGAGGGTTAACCAAATAACAAAGCCAGACATGTCTTTCCTCCCACTTGGTTTCATTACAAGAGAGCCCTGGGTGGTGAACAGGCCTCCGTGGCTGCCAGTTAATGTCAGATAGAGGTGTGTTCTGAAATGTCACTGACTCTATAATAAAATGAATAAGGGTAAAAGAATTACAAGATCTGTAATAAAATCTAAATCTCAAGATGGGTCACAGAGTAAAATACTCTGATTTCTTCCTTTTTCATGGTTTTGTCAAAGGAAGTCACACTTTATGAAACACTTTAAGAAAAACAAAGAACTGCTTTAAAAGAAACCAGGGTAATTAAGTGGGTGACCAGAGTATCCAGAAATCTAATTCCATGGAATTTTATGTCTTTTTTAAAGCAGGAAGTTAGGATTCCTAAGTGCCCGTCAAGTAACATAATCCCAGTTTTCTTCAATCTATAGTTTTGCATGTTTGCTCATTATTTCTTCTTAACCCTTCCATTCTAACCCAAATTCCACCTTTCCTGCAAGAATTTACCTCAGGTGCTTTCTCCTATCTTAACTGCCCCTGAATCTGTCAGCCTGTGTAAGCCTTTCACTTTCTTCAACTTTGTTAATAGCAAAATGGCGTTTGTCAGGGCTTCCAAACTGCTGCTTCACAAATGGAGCAGGTAGAATATTTAACAACAAACCTCAACTTGTTTAACGTCTCTTTCACTGATGATGAAACTCATGGCCCAGTTCTTTTTGTCTTGACTTCGTTACCTGATGCATATTTATATGAACTACGATACAGGTAACAAAACATCAGTCCACTTTTACAAATTGAGTCTCCATTTATTCAGCGACGCATCCAACAAAAATGCAGTAAGCACTCACACCCAAGCAGGTGCTCAGACTGAGGGCCACATGGGTAAGAATAACATGGCGCCTGCTTCAAAGAACTGAAGTGGGGTTAGGGATGGGATACACACAAAACATGCAATTTGATTTTAAAAAATAGGCAAAAATTGAAAGCTGAATATGTCCTAAGAATGAAATGGGGAGCTGAGGCAGAGAAGAGCAGAGGTGGACTTAAAATCCAGTGTCCAAGGAAGTGTCCTCTGAAGGCGACTCGTGTCCAAATAATGGAAAGGACCAGGCTCCAGAGGGCATGGAAGAAGTGGATTTTAGGAAGAGAGGTATAACGCAGACCACATCTGTGCCCAAGAAGAGGTTGGAGGAATGGGTAGAGCTGCCTCATGCTGAGCCTTGTAGCTCCATGAGGATTGTGGCTGGTTTTAGGGGTCATGAAAATCCCTTGAAGGGTTTTATGCAGACGGCATAACTGGATTTGCTTCAAATGATTAGTTTACTACATGAAGGTTTGTTTGGAAGAAGGCATAGATACAAATGTGGGAGCCAGTTAAAAGGAAGAGTTTCAGGCAGAAGATGATTGGTGACCTCCAATAAAAAAAAAAAAAGAACAGATTCAAGATGTATTTTAGAAAATAACTGTCAGGTATTTAAAATAGTAAGAAACATAGTTTCCGTAATCTGCACGGTTTTGGGTATAATTAAATTTCTTGGTATGCTTGTTTTTCTTATCCAACAAATTACTAGCTTTTTAGAGGAGGGTCAATTTTTTATATGTATACTATATTTTCTTTAAATTTCAGAGAACATGATAGATGTTCAATAAATACTTGTTTTCTGTTCATTTTATTAACTAGACCACAAAATATTTTGTTGAAATTATACTAGATGCCAGAGTAAAATATCTTGAGTGCTTTCAAGTCCTTCCAATGTTGTTTTTATTACTCTGTTTCTTGGTGAACGGATGCTATAAAACAGAATGTTGACTTCTGTGGGTGTTTCATAAAACAGGGAAATCTCTCTCTGCTTGGTTTAGCATGGATACTGCCAAACTATTAAGTGTGGTTCCCAGAAGAACACAGACTTGGCAGCTGAAATAGGGCACCATGTGCCCTTGTAGTTGGAGCAGATCAAAGGGTTCATAATCTGAATAGACTCGGGACATCTTTTATAAAATAAGGTCAAAATCTACCCACAGTGGTCCCGGGCAGAGGGAACACACCAGCCCTCTTGCAGCAGATGACTTCCCCACAAGTCCTGACCAGAAAACCATCCTCCACACGCTCCCCTTCCACATACCT
This sequence comes from Micronycteris hirsuta, assembly GCA_004026765.1. Classification (NCBI taxonomy): domain Eukaryota; kingdom Metazoa; phylum Chordata; class Mammalia; order Chiroptera; family Phyllostomidae; genus Micronycteris; species Micronycteris hirsuta. Next base: position 14,692 of record PVJI01015448.1, on the reverse strand, counting down.
TCCCTCTTAGTGACTTCCTCTTCCTCACAGGGACCTTTATGTACTCTCAGGTAAAAGACAAGTCGATTCATTCCCACAATGGCATGGAGTTCTTGCTTGGTTATATTTCCAAGAAATATTTGGTGCAAAAATTATGCTCTAGACTAATTTTCAGATACAGAGAAGCTAAAGATACAGTGCTTTTCCAAGGAAATCCTACAAGAAGGGCAAACGATGACTGTCTCCTCCTCAGACTCACGTGAGGTCTAGAGACCACCTAACACCAAAACTCCAACGTGGACCTGGCTGAGGGCAGGCTGGGAAGATCTCAGCAGCCCACACATCCAGAAACTTTCCTTCAGACTCAGGGATCCCTGTTTCTCTGTCCAGAATCCCTTCATCTGAAGCTTGTAAAGAATTCCAGAAAAAAGGTACTTCCTTAAACCACGGAGGACCTCTGCCTCCTCTCCTTGGAACAGGAAGACCTAGATGCAGGAGGGAGGCTTCTGTCTCTTGTGTTTGGTAAAGTATGTTATCTAGTCCATCTAACATTGGGAAAAAGTAACAAAATGTTTTTCTGGAAGCATCAGATGATAGCCAGTATAGACTTTGGGATTAAGGGCTCCATTTGGGAAGCAGGATCCCCACATTTCTTAATGATCTCATAAGAGTCTGCATGATTCTCTCCTTTTTGAGTAGCATGCTGTTGATATATACAGTAGTTCCTTGATTCTGGTGCTAATACTGACTCTGACTTAGACGTTTTCATGTTATGTCCTTGACATCACCTTGATGGAATATGTGCATGACTCCACCTTCACATTTCCTGGCCTCTTGCACACTGACAAACCCTCATCCGTGAACAGTGATCATCTATCATGAGTCTTATCTCTTTCCTCTGTTTGAATCCTCGGCAGTCAGTCCTTCATCCTATGCCTGTGTACCTCTAATGACATGGAAGTGTTAACTCTAAAAGTGCTTTGCAATGTTCTAGCTCATGTAAAATTTCTCTCTATGTTAAGAAATATTCCATTTCCACAGACGCATTTATACCAGTTTTAAACTCTGAGCCATATGAGGCAAATATTTCTTTCTCTTATGAGAGACTTTCAAATATTAGGAGTCTGCCATATTTCAGCCAAATATTTTGAGTCAGCAAGTCTTCAATTATTTGTCTTTTCTAGACCAATGGCCCAATGATTTCAACCATTCTTATTAAGGTTTTAAAACATTTTTTACTGTTCTACATTGGCTTCTACATTTCCTATAATATTCTTAACCTCTCCCTGACTATTTTCTATCTACCATTTATGCTTCATATTCCCTGTACCTTTTCCCCCATTCTCCCCCCTCCCCCTCCCTGCTAATAATCCTCCATCTGATCTCTATTTCTGTGAGTCTGTTCCTGTTCTGGTTGTTTGTTCAGTTCATTTTTGTTTTCACTTATGTTTTTTTAGTTTCAGTTGTTGATACTTATGAGTTTGCATCATTTCACTGTTTGTATTTTTGATCTTTTTCTTTTTCTTAGATAAGTCCCTTTAACATTTCATATAATAAGGGCTTGGTGATGATGAACTCCTTTAACTAGACCTTATCTGGGAAGCACTTTATCTTCCCTTCCATTCTAAGTGATAGCTTTGCTGGAGAGAGTAATCTTGGATGTAGGTCCTTGCCTTTCATGACTTGGAATACATCTCTCCAGCCCCTTCTTGCCTGCAGTTTCTTTTGAGAAATCGGCTGATAGTCTTATGGGAACTCCTTTGTAGGTAACTGCCTCCTTTCCTCTTGCTGCTTTGAAGATTCTCTCCTTATGTTTAATCTTATGTAATGTAATTATGATGTGCCTTGGTGTGTGCTTCCTGGAGTCCAACTTCTTTGGGACTCTCTGAGCTTCCTGGACTTCCTGGAAGACTATTTCCTTTGCCACATTGGGGAAGTTCTCCTTCACTATTTGTTCAAATAAGTTTTCCATTTCTTGCTCTTCCTCTTCTCCTTCTGGCACCCCTATGATTCAGATGTTGGAATGTTTAAAGTTGTTCTAGTGGTTCCTAAACCTCTCCTCATTTTTTAAAATTCTTGTTTCTTCATTATTTTCTGGTTGAATGTTTATTTCTTCCTTCTGCTCCAAACCATTGATCTGAGTCCTGGTTTCCTTCCCGTCACTGTTGGTTCCCTGTACATTTTCCTTTATTTCAGTTTTCATAGCCTTCACTTTTTCCTCTATTTTGCAACCATACTCAATCATTTCTGTGAGCTTCCTGATTAACAGTGTTTTGAACTCTGCAGCTGATAGGCTGGCTATCTCTTCATTGCTTAATTATATTTTTTCTGGAGCTTTGATCTGTTCTTTCACTTGGGCCTTTTTTTTTTTTTTTTTTTTTTTGGTCTGGGCATACCCATTTCATAGTAAGGCACAGAGCCTTAGGTATTCACCAGGGTGGGGTAACTCACGTCGTTGCATTGTGGTGTCGTGTGTAGAGGAGGGGTCCAAGAGTGAACAATGCCACTTGTTCAGTTCTCTACTGACTTTCAGTCACTTCTACCACTACCCACAGAGCAAATTGGGAAACTTCTGGTACTGATTCCCATGTGGGTGGGTTTATGTACATTCTAGGACCCTGTGGGTCTCTCCAATGAACTCTCTTGTGACACTGAGAGTTTCTCCTGCCACCTCAACCCCCACAGGTTTTTTTCAGCCAGAGGTTTTGAGGCTTTATTTCCCCCATACTGGAACCCTGGATTGCATGGTCTGTCTGGCTCCCCAGTTGTTCCTCCTAGTTTATCTGCATGCAAATATGGGGCTGCCCGCTCTGCCAGTGCCACCTTGCCCACCCCTGTCCACCAGCCTCACCTTGCCTCAAGTCCTCTCCACCTGGCTGCCCATCTCCACCCCTCCTACAGGTCTGAATGAATGTTTCTTTAACTTCTTGGTTGTTGGACTTCCATACAGTTTGATTTTCTGTCAGTTGTGGTTGTTTTCTGTTTTTAAATTTGTTGTTTGGCCTTCTTTTGGTTGAGCAAGGAGTCAAAATGTATCTACCTATGACTCCATCTTGGCCAGAAGTTTAATTTCTGATTTTCATCCTGTTATTGAATAAATTAGAAAACTTAACTCGTTTTGATACCAATTAAAATTTTTAAAATATCGAATAGCACAGAACTAAATGTAAATCTGAGCATTATTAAACCTGGTGTCAATGGATAATTTAGTGTTTTTTTTGTTTTGTTTTCTGTTTTTTTGTTTCTTTTGGTTTAGCTATCCAGAAAGTGATCTAACAGAACTTATCTAAATTGTGTTTCTCACCACTTGAAGTTCCTGAAAAAGGTTTTAGAAATCCTGAGACTTAGAGGGTATATGTTAAACACAAGGGGGGGGGGATCCACCGTTTGTTAGCCAAAGGTTAATTAATGATATCAGAAAGTCAGTGGATCATAGAACTTCCATTACCCTAACCAAAAAAAAAAAAAAACCCAAAATGAAAACTAAAACAAACAAACAACCCCCCCCCAAAACCCAACAACATAGCAAAACAAAATACAAACAGTTTTCCCCAGACACATCAAGACTTGTCCTACGCAAAATAGTGATTTTCCTGTCCTTGCTTTGAGATTTGAAATGTCAGCCAACAACCTTCTTGGCTTCTTTCTCTGGCACCAGATCCCTTGGCTACTTCTCAAACCTCATGGAGACTTTGCTTCCCCCTACTACATATAACTAGGAGTGGGATGTAGCCAAAAATTAGTGAGTTCCCATCTAATATTTTAAATACATTTTCAAAGTTCTAAGCCATAATCTGCCTCTCCATTTTAGTGTGCTGCTTCTATAATAGATAAATATTGCTCATCTTGGTGTCTAAGATAATATTAAGTAACTTGATAAAACATTTTTAAGATTAATTTTCATTTTTACTGAGAAAGTGGACAAATATTTAATATTGTAGAAAATGTAAGTAATAAAGTCCTTAATTTGTAATTGTTAATATTTCTTAACATGTTGGTAAACCATTTAATAGCATTTCAAGTATCATTTATACAATATATTTACAAAATATAGGTCATATATTACAAAGTTATTTTTCCACTTAGGATTATACCTTGAATTTTTTTCACAATTGCTTAAACTTTTTCCCACAGAATGATACTGAAAATAATAGAATTTAATCATATGGATATCCTGTAATATATTTAATTCATGTCCTTACTTATAGATCTTTATGCTTATTTTTCACTATCTTTAAGCATTATATAATACATTTTTTATGTATTTCTGATTATTGTACAAGACTTGAAGTAGAAAAACTAGGTCAAAGAAATCAACATTTTAATGCTTTTAATACATATTTGCAAGCACCATTATCACCAGCTGTATGACATTTCAGCAAGATAATTGCTATTTGTTGTGTTTATTTTATCATGTATCTATTCATCTAGTCAACCTTCTAGTTTTCCATCAATCCATATGGTTTTATCAGTATTTCAAACTAAATGGCAAACATCAGTATACTTGCCCCTAAATGCTTCAGTATAGATAGTTAACTAGTGTTCAATGTCAGTTTATAGTTTTTTTCTTTTGATATGAAAATGCAAAAATAGACAATGCATGTGCCTATGTACCCAAATACCATGAAGATACATAACAGTATAGTACAGTTCTGATCGCCTACAGTTTTCCTGATCCTTTTTAAACCTTCTCTTTTCTTGCCTCCCACGTGTAACACATTGACCAGTGTATCTCAAATTGGTTTTCATTCCCCCTCATTCTTCCTCTGATTATTCCCTGTGTTTAGCTAGACCTCCACAAAGCACTACAAACATTTTCCTTCCAACTGTGCTTCCCTTCAGTCCCCTTTTCATATGCATCAAATGGAAAGATATTTAAAATATATAAATTGAGTTTTTTATTCTCCTTTAAGTTTATTCAAAATTCTTACCATGGTCTCCAAGACCCTGTGTGACACATCTCAGCTTCCTCTCCACCTTTATTCCTTCTCTAGTACCCTTGGTCTTTTTTTTTTTTTAATTTAATTTTATTTTTGTTCAATTACAGTTTGAACTTTAACATCACTGGCCTTCTTTTATTTTTTAAAATTATAGTCCACATACAATATTATATTACTTTCAGGTATACAACATACCAATTGTATTTATGTATTCAGTATATTAGAAAGTAATCACCATGATGTCTCATAACCATCTACCACCATACAAAGTTATGACAATATGATTGACGATATCACCAATGTATGCTTGACATCCCTGTGACTTATTTCATAACTTGCAGTGTGAACTTCTTGATACCTTCACCTTTTTCACACATTCCCCCAGCTCTCCCCCATATAGCAACCATCAATTTGTTCTTTGTATCTATGAGTTTGTTTCTGTTTTGTTTTTTTTTGCTGATTAGTTTTGTCTTTTTTTAGATTCCATCTATGAGTTTTCACATGGTAGTTGCCTTTCTCTGCTTCAATGAACATAATGCATATATCTACCTCAAACTGAACAGCTTTTGCATGTCAGGGGAAAACACTGACAAATTGAAAAGACAACCTACTGAAAGGAAGAAGATGTTTGCAAATGATACTTCTGATAAGGTTGACATACACAATATAAAGAACTCACACAACTCAACATCAAAAAAACCACAAAGAATCCAATAAAAACTGGGCAGATGATGTACAATTGTACAACATTGTACACTCTTCAATTCTTTAAACTTTTCTATATATTTGAGATTCTCATAATAAAACGTTGGGGAAATAAAAATAAGTAAATGAGCAGAGGACATGAATAGATATTTCTCCAAAGACATACATACAGATAGCCAACAGACACATGAAAAGATAGTTGACATCACTACTCATCAAGGAACTAAAAATCCAAACCACAATGAGGTACCACTTTGCACCTGTCAGAATGGCTATCATCAATAAATCAACAAAGAAGAAGAGTTAGCAAGAAGTGGAGGTAAGGTGTGCACTGTTGGTGGGACTGTGAACCGGTGCAGCCACTCTGGAAAACGTTATGGTGGTTTCTCAAAAAATTAAAAGTAGAATTACCATACAATCCAGAAATTTCACTTCTGGGCATTTACCTGAAGAAATCAAAAATGCTAATTCAAAAAGATAAACACTGGCCTTCTTCCAGAACTTTCTCTCCTCAGGTCTTTTTATATCTGTTTGTTTTCTCCCCTTCCTGGAGTGCTACAGCTCTATCTCCTTGAACTTACATTTTTAATATGTTTTCATTTAGTTCGTTTTTTAAATTTATTAGGGTGACATTGGTTAACAAAACCGCACAGTTCCAAGTTGTCTTCAGACAGTCTCTTCTTCAGCGCATCCCTTCCTCAAAACTCCCTGTATCTTCCTGACTCCTCCCGCTCCAGTGTTAGTCTCTTGGGTCCCCCCTAGTCTTCTGTTCTCCTGCACTCATTGCAGCACACAGGTACACAATGTTTTCATGCACTTTTTTACATAATGTGCTCTCGGCCACTAGACTGTAAACACTTCATGGGTGGCACATGTTTCCGCTCCACTTATAGATGCCCCTCTCTTGGCACCATGGCAGGTGCACAGTATGCTCTCAGCAAACTGTGCAACAAGTGAGTGGATAAACCCTTGAGTTTTGCGTTCTCAGCCACAAGCTGCTAAGGAAACTTCCAGTGGAATTTTTTCCACATGCCTATTATATATGTTTAATCCGTGTACTCTAAACATGACTGAAAATGTACAAATACTTCATAAGATATGTGATGAAGAAATCTAACCTAAGTTAGGGCCAACTGACACCAGGAAGGAGTTTCAGTCTTGATCTTCTCTTTCTAATGAGACTTATTTTCCTTTACATTTGGAGCAAACTTTCTGGCTCAGGTCCTGTTTATTTTTCATCTTTCACCTGAAAGCTATAGCTTTAGCACATCCTTTTCACACAATAGTACTTAGAGGTTAAACACACATGATACACAATTATGAAGAATCTACCGTGACTCAGAAGATGTTGATGAGGAAGGTACTGATTTTTCTTCTGGTTCATATCACTACCTCAGAAATAATATCATAGCTTGAGCGGGTCTTTAAATTCCTTATGACACGTGGATAAAAATATTGATAGTTACTAAATTGCAACAGCATTTTTACATAGAGAAGTTCTTCCTGTAAACTCTGATCATGTGCTTGTCAAAGTGAATGTTTTGAGATTTCAAAACTGTCACAGTGAATCACATCTGCAAGCCTACTGTTCTGCCTACTGGAGAAAAACGTGCAAGGAATGCTAAATTGCTCTGTGGCAGAGGTGAGTGAGAAGGAAATTTACCTTCATTTGCTCTATTCTGCTACAAAGGAAGAAGTATAGAGTTGGGGTTCTGATTAATTTCCTTACTTTTCACTCTCAGATGTGAGTTCCAAATTATTTTTATCACTCACTGACACAGTATAGTGGCATGCAAATAGATGCTAATCTGACACCTAACAGCTTTGCTCTGCCTCTGTTTCTTGAGTTTCATTTAATCCATGAGAAACCCCATTCATCCTTTGCAGGGACTCACCATCTGTTCTACTCCCCTCACAATATAATATAAAAGCTAAAAAAATCAAATTTGGTATAGAAAGGACTCAAGATATAGTTCCAACTTCACTACTAAGTACTTTATGACTAAAACACTTTGCTAAATCTCAAATTTATCAGCCATAGCAACCAGTAAAATTAGTACTTAACTCTCAGAAGTGGGTTCAGAATATTAAAGGATACAATGCATGTAAATTGCTTTTCAATTTACCTAAATGTTAGCTCCTATTGTTTTTGGTGATACCGTTTTTATTCTCATTGCCTTGGTAACAACCATTATAGAAACAAACTACCTCTTTTCTTAGGACTATATCAATGTTATAAAATCTCCTGGAATTGAAGGAGAAAACAATCAAAAGATTAAGAAAAAGCAGTTTGCATATTTGAGTTCAAATTAATTTTTTCTTTGTTTAGATAAAATATTAAAGTTGTGTAAGAAAATTCCATGTATGTTATCATATCTAAGGATTAATTAGATTTCATGAGTGTTTACATTTTTATTTTATTATGAGATCCCAAAGATAAGCTAAAGATATAATTAAATTTTATTATCCTGGCAGTATAACCTATAACTTAAAGATGAATATCCAATTTATAATTCAAAAAAATCTTATTAGATACAAAAAGAAAGACAAGTAACATTTCCTCAATGCAAAAGTATGTGTCAATTCAGAGCAAAAACTCACTAAATTTACTTTTAATTTTTTCAAATGCTCCAAGCTTGAAAAAAATATTTGAATATTTGACTTGGCTTTATTACTCTTTGGCCACAGAAACTCAGCCTGCCTTTGTCACTTTTAATTTTTGTATATTCTTAATGACTCTCCTTTCCAAATCCTGGTAAATGTCTTAGGTTCAGCCAGAGGACAGAGAAGAGCCTTGAAATGGTCAATCAATCTCTTATAAACAAATACTTGACAAAGATCTGTGTACATTCATAGGTTACCCCTTTTCCGTTAAGCCAAGACAGCAACCTCAGTAACACTGGGATGGGTGGAATAGCTTGAATAGGTGGGCTGGTTCTTTCTGGAAAACAGTGACTCCTTTCCATGCAGAGAACCCACATTTACCATTTCTGTACTTTTTCCCATTCTATGCCTCACCCTTTCAATTCTCTGCCCTATTCTTTACCCCTGTTCCTTGATGAAAGGGCATGTGGAGAGAGGCGAGTCTTCCACTGTGAGCTTCTTTCCCCTCCTGCTCAAGCATGAGAGTGGGCTGCTGATTAATGAACACATGGGCTCTCCCTTCTTGGAACCCAGCAGTGGGAGCTCTGGAGCCATCCCTGTTTGGCTTCCTTCTAGTCCAATGATCTTTGGGCCTCATGAGCTTCTGTAATGATAAATGGCACCATTATTTAAAATCGGTTTATCCATCCACTTTGTTCTATTGCCAACACTCAGGGCTAAGGTGGTTGCTTTGCTTAAAACAGAGACAAGAAAGCACAGGTTCTGGCTCTGGCCTGGGCATGGCTCTGGAAATCATGGTTGTAAATTGAGTCAAGTAGTGGAGTTAAAATATTCAATGCCTTTTAAAATTCAACTTCAATGTGACCAGAACTTTAGTCTCTGTCTAAAACCTCCACCATGATAGTAAAATCTATGGTTCTAAATCTCTAGGTCAATGTTTCTAAAAGTAGAAAAATATGTTTTCTTATTGCACACCATTATTTTTATTTTCTGGAGCATCATTCTTCACTAATAACATCAACCTTATATATTGTACATAATTTTAAGACCTAACCCAACCACATAATTATAGGGAATAAGGTATGCAGCATTTCTACAAACATTAAAATGTAGGACAAATTCAATTTCAAAATAGCATTTTTAGGATTGATATTTTAACTCTTTTCTATTGTATTATCACATATTTTCTGATTTATCATTTTTAATGCTATACATATACCAACCAACAAAATAAGATATGGGTGACTTTTATTTCAGGCTATAATTTTCCTAGCTGCAGTTCTTTAGTATGAGATTTATGATGTGATTATATATTGGTAAGTCTTACCTGCACCTGCACCCAAAAGCACAATGTAGAAGACTTAGACAATTATATAAATTGTTTCTCCAAGGTCAAATATTCTTATGGCCAGTTCTACAATGGAACAATTTAGTTGAAGGATAAGATATTATCCAGAGGGCTTAAGTTAAAGGGTTGTTCACTCTCTCAGGCTTAGTGGTCTATTTGTGGAAATGAAATAAATTCTTCACTAAAAATATTTGATTACTGGGTTTATGAATGTGTGTATATATTCAACATGAAACCTTGCATACAATTTATATTTTTCATCTCTGATGGTCAATTTAAATGCTTCTAAATAACTCCATCAAATATATATGTAAATTTGACCTTAAAATTCATTGACAAAAGCTAATATCAAATCTTTATGAGAGTTATCATTTATTCAACATATTTGCATATCTAGTCTGAACCAGCACAGTATTATTAGCCCTTGAAATCCACCGATAAAAAAACAATAACATCATCCCTATAAACTTATATCAGTGAGCAGAAATTACCAATAAGCAATAAAACATGATCAATAAATTAAAGAATTAAATAAAGTAGACTTCAATGAGTGCTATAAAGCTAGACAAAGTTAAGGGTGTTAAGAATGCTGAAGGGCATGGGAATGTTGTAATTTGAATAAGTTGGTGAAAAAAGTTCTCAATGAGAAAAGGACATTTGCAAAAGATTGAAGGTGAGTCAGCCAAGTGAAAGAACATTACTCTCGACAAAGGAAAAAGCAAATGCAAAACCGTAATACTAGAGTGCTCCTGGAGTGTGCCAGGAACAAAAAGAAGGAAACAGTGGCTGGAGAGAAGTAAGCAAAGGGAAAAGATAGTGAAATGACAGGTGATAGGGGTTTGGAGAATACAGTACCTTGTGGGCCGTTATAAGGTTGTTGAGTTTGACTTGGAGGAAGCAGGGAGTCATTGAAAGGATCTGAGCAGGGGAGTTCCATGAGATGATTTATTATGGAGAGAACCACTTTGTAACTAGACTAGATAAGGGTGGCGGGCAAAGGTAAAAGCAGGGAGATCGAGTAGGTAGGGCTGGATTCATATGGTGATGACAGCTCAGTGGTGACAGCAGTGGAGATGGTGAGCAGTGGGTTTGTAGTTAATTTCTCTATGGGGAGGCGAGGCTGTGGGTACAGATGACAATCACAGGGTCATTGTAGTTTATCTGGTTGCTTCAATTTTCTCAGTTACATAAGGTCATCAGCTGGGAGTGAGAATAAGGGATGAGGTCCTGGGAGTTTCTAGAGAAACGAGAAGATAAGAAATAGTCATCGAAGACAGTAAGACATTGAAAGGATGGGGGAATACTGAAATAATTCCCTGGGAATATTAAGGGCCCACTGTGAATTTCATGGCCATCTGTATGAAAGAGAAGAAGTCCATCATGGTGTGTATTTCTCCACAAGATTAAGCTGCAATGGCTGGCTGAGAGGGGGCAGAAAGTTGGATTTTGCCAGGTTGTGGTTTTGCCAAGTGTGTAACACAAAGGGAAAGAGTTATGGAAAAGTCAAATGTGCAAGGGACTAATTTTAATGAAATTTAATTAATGGAATTTAAGGTTGCTAAGGAGAAAAAGAACATATCAAATGAATGAAGACTATTGAAAGAGTGATAATATAAATGGCGTATGTGAAAGGATTTCCATCTAAAATGAATCCAGAAAATGCAAAATGGAGAATCTCACACATGTGCTCTCAGAAGCCTGAAACTTAAGAACTGAGAAGCTGATTTCTTATAAATGCCTATTTACAGAAGATTAAGACTTATCTCCCGACCACTGGACACCCACCAAGAATCTCTCCTCATCCTCAAGCCAATAAATCTACTGCTTAGACTCTGGCTGGACTTTCCCCTCTTTGCATTCCTTGTGCATAAATACCATCCACCTCGAACCCTCAGTGAATTTGCCTGTAGCTTGTTACAGCAGGAGTTTCCTGATGCAGTTCTTTTGCCATTCCCAAATCATCTCAATTTCTGGAAATTTGAGCTTGCCTCAGTTTACTTTCTTATTTACATTAACAGAAGGTTCAAAAGTGTGCAGAAATGAGCTGAAAATGTAGGAGGTGCTGGTCACAGTGCAGGATGCATGAAATTGGAATAACGATGTGTTGCACTTATTGGTAATGACAAGGCTGAGAATATGACCGCGGGAGGGAATGGCTAAAATAGGTGGAAAGTCAAGATCACAGGATTGAGAAGAGTTCAGTCTGATGACATGAGATTCAGGCTGTGTTTTTTGTCAGTGGGTTTGTGTTTTTCTGTTGTGAGTTTCTTTTCCTCGAACATGGTGAGAAAGAAGAGGGAACGGGGGATATAAGGAACAAGGGGGATACTGAGCCTTCCACTCACGGTGCTGGGGAGGGCGTGCTCTAAGTCCCAAGTGTGGTTCGCTTTGACCCTATTGGTAGAGGGATGAACTGAGTGAGTGGATTCTCTTAGACTTCTGTTGACAGAGCTGAGATTTACGGAGCAGCAAGACCTGGATCTCTCATGCCAAGCCCACTGCTCCTTTCCTTAGAGACCCCTATCAGACTGGCTCTAGTTTTTCTATGAGAAATGACAATTCATTGTTTGAGAGAGGTGTTTGATCTCTTAAAAAGTTAAACAAAATGTTATTAAGCCATTATTTTTAAAATGCATTAATTTACTGGTAAATTAATGTCTATTTCATCTGTCGGGCTGGCATAATTAAAACCAAAAAATATGCCTTTGGTTTAATTAATTTTATTGAATGTCAATGTGGATAGAACGCGATTTTCTCAAGATTCTGATTTAAACTCTTTCGGAGCAAATGTGATAGCAATTTAGTGAGGTTCAAATCACCTTCTATTTGGACAGGGAACAGATGGGTGTCTGGAAATCATTATTTACAAAACAGAAGCCATTAAGTAAGGCCCACAGAAACACTAAAGAAGGAATGCCCAATACTAATTCCTTTTCTTACATGCAGAAGGAAATAACTTACTTAATGGCTGATGCAAACGTGAACTGTTTTCTCAGCAGGATTGTGATTCTTTGAACTGAATTGAGAAGTGAACTCTCAAAATGATGAGTTATCATTCAGGAGACAGATGTTCCTCTCTTTCTTTCTTTCTTTCTTTCTTTCTTTCTTTCTTTCTTTCTTTCTTTCTTCCTACCTTCCTTCCTTCCTCCCTCCCTCCCTCCTTCTCTCCCTCCCTCCCTTCCTTCCTTCCTCCTTCCCATCCTTCCTTCTCATCTTTCTACAGAAACCAAAATACTCTGGGATCAAGAGATTCTCTTCCTCCATGAAGAATTAAACTTTTCTAGTTTTCACCAGTGAACGACTTCTATTTCAGCTCAGTAGTTTCTATAACTCATGGCTGTAGTGCTAATCACAGCTAATTCACAGCACTCTGAGTAAAAAAAAAAAAAGTTTTCTTCTCTAGATTATGAATTTTGTTTGTTTTTTAAAATAATTATTGTTTTTCAATTACAGTTGTCTACATCCTCTCCCCTCCCCTCCCCCCACCCCCTCAAACCCCACCTCCCTTCCCTGCCTCCCTCCCCCTTGGTTCTGTCCATGTGTCCTCCATAGTGGTTCCTGAAAACCCTTCTCCCCAAAGTCCCCTCTCCCCCTCCCCTCTGGCTATTGTTAGATTGCTCTTAATTTCAATGTCTCTGGTTATGTTTTTCTTGCTTTTTTCTTTTGTTGTATTTTCATGTATTTTGAACAAGATCACTCAATTCACAATGAATAGTTGCTAAAAGACACTGCACAGTTGAACATAGTTGACCTTTGGGGTGTTCAGGAGCATTAATACGAGAGAGGTCTATGGTAAGAGGGAGAGGTAAAATAGAAATGCTAAGAGAAGAGTTAAAGAATATGGTGAATTATCACATAACAGTGTTTTTATTTAAAGGACATTTATGCATTTTGAATTACATTTTTAAAATATAAAATTTTAAAAGAAAAGGTATGCTAATGGCATTCTAATAGCTTGTCAAAGAGGAAGAAACAAGTCAAGAAGGTTCTCTCTATGTATATTGCTCAAGAGTCTCCATGTGCTACATTTTGCCTATGAAAGTGTAGATTTGGTTTTGCTTGTTGATGTGGAGTCAAGTCTTCTAAAAAGTACAAGGAGGCGTTTTTCTTTCCTCATGCAGGCATTGCAATCTACTTATAGTAATTTTTCCTCACCCAAACTCCACCTAACAGGATGTCATGTTATGAGTATGATTTATGAATATGATTTGAGTACTTCTCAAATCAGATGGAGTGGAAAACAAGTGAATTCATGAGTTAGTGAAGAAAAAGTCATTTGCCTGTGATACTATTTTCTGTCTAAAATTTGGATTTAAAATGTTGAAATAACTTCAGCAGGACTCCCACCTTTTGCTGTAGCTGTTATAGCCACAGCACAAGTGACTCTCACACACAGTGGCTGCTGAGCGAGCAGGAGCGAAGCTGCATCTCTGCGCACCCCATATCACCTGGGTAGGGAAAAATTGCTCTGTTTTCCACACTTTACCTTCTCCTGCTGTTGTAAGGCATTTTCTTTATATTTTCAAAAGTGAAGACCTACTTCTTTTCCTGGAGGCCAACTCCTTGAGTGAAAAGTGTAATTAAAGGTGTAGCATTTGGTTGTGCTGCAAATACAAACAGACACTCCCTTCTCTTCCTTGCACAGGACTAGGTATTCATTTAGTCTTTAAAAACAAATCATAATGCAGAATTTGATTTTTTTAACTATTACAATATGTGATAAATGAAATAGTGAAAATGTAAGTATACCTGGAGTGACATTAACTTTTAAACTTTATTAGTTTGCAGTCACTAGCATATGCAAAAAATGGTTTGGACAAAGATATTTCACTTGAGACACAGTCAACAGCTTGATAATAGGTGTAAAATTTAAAAAGATGTTGGTGCATGTCTTATTTGAAAAGAATGAGAACTGAAAAATTAATCAAATTAAACTAATTAAAATGTGTCACCCTCCTTTAAGCTCACACAATTTGCTTGAAGGAAAGAAATATTACCCTATGAAAAGCATGGGCTTTCATAAATATTGATTGTCATGTCCCATTTGATAATAGTATCTATCAACCATGTTCAGCATTTTAAAGCCTCCAGAGACAGCAGTACCATTTTGCTTCAG
>PVJI01015447.1:0-41113 GCA_004026765.1 Micronycteris hirsuta | reverse complement strand
ATTGATGAGCTTTGGAACAACATTTGGGGTGAGTTTCTTCTTTTTTTCCTTCTCTCATAACATAGAAGCTGATTGTCCTCTGATATAAAAAGGGGAAATTGGAATAGGCTCTGGCAAAGGTTTTATTTCATCATTAAACATTGCACAAAGAATAGTTGTGCATTTCCCTGCTTTCCACAGCTCTCCCTCCTGTAGGTTCATCCCTACCCCAAGTGTCCCCTTTTCTCCAACCCTCCCCACAACTTTCCTCGAGGAAAAATCTCTAAAAATCTAAAAAATCTAAAATTGCACAGTATGATAATTATCAGGTGACAAAGTGTCAATGGGGTCAGCTTCAGAGGAAGAAATGCTTATCCAGAGAGAAAGAGAAGTCTGCTTGCGCTGTAATCAGCAGCACCCACACCCTTTCTATTGCTATTCATTTCTCCATCATACATTTCTCACCTTGGAGAACCCTCAGGCCTGTATCTCACCCCCACTCCACCTCCCAAAGCACTCTGCTGGCTTGTTGATGAGCCCTGGTCCTGGTCCGGCTATAGATTCCGCCCACAGCCTGGTGTGTGTCCTGCCTGAACCTTGGCTCTTTACTCAAAACCACTTGATAAATAAAAACTTTAAACATTCTTTGGATTCTCCTGGTATTTGAATCACTCTCTAAATGGGTTTCACATTAAAAAGTTCAGAAACTGACTTCTGGTCAAAATGGGGTGTAGGTAGACACACTCCTCCTCTTTGTGCAACCACAAAAAGGAATTACAACTAAATCTCAACAAATAACACCCAAAACTGTCAGAAAATCAAACTGTATGGTAGTCCAACAACCAAGGATTTAAGAAACCACATTCATCCAGATGGGTAGGAAGGGCAGAGACGTGGAGATAGGGTAGAAAGGGAAGGAGACATGGTGTGGCACAGAGAGGCAACAGTGGTGACATGGATATGGATGGTCTCACACTCACATATGGTGTATAAAAATCAGAAAGGATACCTTGGGAGTGAGCAATCTGAGCCCCCAGCCAGACTGCACAGTCCAGGATTCTAATGCCAAGAAGGTAAGTCCCCACAACTTCTGGCTATAAAAACCAGTGGGGGTTGGGGCAGCAGAAGAAAGAGCCAGATTTTCAGAAAACTTTTCTTAAAGGGCCTGCACAGTCTTAAAAAGTATGCAAATCCATCCACCCTGGGATTCAACACCAGGGCAACAGTTGGAAGTGTGCCAGTCGCATATGGGGAGTGGGTGAAGGACTGGAAATGGGGCAAGTGCTGGGAAAATGCCCAGAATCCAGGCAGCAGCGCAGTCCCCTCGCCACACCCTCCCCCACACACAGAGCCACAAAGCAGTGAAGCAGGTTACCCCACCCTGGTGATTACCTAAAGGTTCCACCCCACACAATTTACAGGTACCTTTTACAGGGAGTCAAAACTCTGCCTAAATCCCAGAAACAAACACAGGGAAGTTGCCAAGTTGAGGAGACAAAGAAATATGGCCCAAAAGAAAGAACAGAACAAAAACCCAGAAAAAGAACTAAACGAATCACAGATCAACAACCTATCAGATGCAAAGTTCAAAACAATGGTGATCAGGATGCTCAAAGATATCATTGAGTGCAGCAACAACATAAAGGAAGAAATGAAGGTTACACTAAGAGAAATAAAGAAAAATCTACAGGGAATCAAGAGTGATGGGAAGGAAGCTGGGATTCAAATCAACAATTTGGAACATAGGGAAGAAATAGACATTCAACCAGTACAGAAAAAAGAAACAAGGATTAAAAAAAAAAACAAAAAACAAGGATAGTATAAGAAGACTCTGGGACACCTCCAAGCATGCTAAACATCTGAATCATAGGGATGCCAGAAGAAGAAAAGGAAGAGCAAGAAATTGAAAACTTTTTTGAAAAAATAATGAAAGAAAGCTTCCCTAATTTGATGAATGAAAGAGACATACAAGTCCAGGAAGAACAGAGTCCCAAACAAGTTGGACACAAATAGGACCACACCAAGACACATCATAATTAAAATGCCAAAGGTTAAAGAAAAAGAGAGAATCTTAAAAGCAGCAAGAGAAAAGCAGATAGTTACCTACAAAGGAGTTCCCATAAGACCATCAGCTGATTTCTCAAAACAAATTTTATAGGCAAGAAGGGACTGGCAAGGAGTATGCAAAGTGATGAAAGGCAAAGACCTACAACCTAGATTATTCTATCCAGCAAAGCGATCATTTAGAGTGGAAGGACAGATAAAATGTTTTCCAGACAAGGTAAAGCTAAAGGAGTTCATCATCACCAAGACATTATTACATGAAATGTTAAAGGGACTTATTTAAGGAAAAGAAGATCAAAACTACGAACATTAAAAAGGTAACAAATTCACAACTGAATAAAAAAACAAGCAAACTAAGGAAACAACTAGAACAGGAACAGAATCATGGCTATGGAAATCATTTGGAGGGTTATCAGTTGGGAGGGGGAAGGGGAAGAAAGGGAGAAAAGGTGCAGAGATTAAAGAGCATAATTGGTAGGTACAAAATAGACAGGGGGATATTAAGAATAGCATAGGAAATGGAGAAGCCAAAGAATTTATATGCATGACCCGTGGACATGAACAAAGGGGGTAGGGAGATTGCTGGAGGGCAGGGGGGTACCAGGTAGAGGGGGGCAAAGGGTAAAAGTGGGGCAACTGTAATAACATAATCAATAAAATATACTTTTTAAAAAGTTCAGAAACTTTTTTAAGGAGAAAGCGGGGAAAGTGAGGGAGAAAATGGGAACTATCTGTCCAAAGTAGATGATCCTTTGTTTAGTCACAGTAGACCCACACAGGAAGCCAAACGGTGGTTGCCCGAGAGCACGGGTGGCATGAAGCGTGTTTTCACAGTCCCATCAGAGACTAGGTTGACTGTTAATAGGGCTGCCACCCTTCTGTCTGGACTTTCTTTGTAACATCCTTCAACATTGCTGTAAATCTTTATGATTCTAAATCTCTGTGGCTATATGGAGAAAAATGTAGTCCTGCTGAAGTAGAAGTAACATTATTACTAAGTATTGGAAAAGAAGGAAGTTGAGGAGGTTGAGAATCTCTTGGGTTATAAGGGAGGTGTAGCTAAGGGTGGCCCACCAGGAAGTCCTCCGAAGTAAAAGGCAAGATCTTTAGTGCCTGCTGCAGTTGCCAGGGAATCTTGCCTGGAGAAAGTCCGCCCAAGTTGGGCTTTAATTATAAATACCTCAGATTCACTGTCACACACAAGTTAGGGGGATCGATGTAACATGGCGATGGATATGGAAAACAGGGTGAGGGCCAAGGGAGAAAAGGGAAAGGACCAGAGCTTCGTGGACACAATGAGACATTAAGGACTGTGGAATAAGTGTAGAGGGATGGTTGATGTTGAAGTTCTGGGAAAAACAATCTTTCTTTTAACAAATCAACACCAGATTCCTGCCATAGAGATAAAAAAAAGTGGTGATGAACCAGCCCAATATAATCTCCAAAGGTGCCAATCTTTGTGGAGATATGGCAATCTAGCTATAAAGCCTCTGGTTTCCCAACATTCTCCCTTCTGCTCCTTACAGTGGAGAAGGACATTGATGTATTAAACCTAAGTGAATCAAAGCTAATTTACTTTTGAGGATTTCTCAACAGACTTCAAGCTATAGGTTGTTATGAAACTGAAGCTGGAATTCCCTGCCATCCCACAAATATGGACTTAGAGGAAGAGACAGATCACCTCAGGAAAAAAAGGACAGAAACCCCTGTTTTCGGGTAAGGGCAAGTAACAATAAAAAGAGGAAGCAATTTTATTTAATAAATGATTTTATGACCTATGAGATCTACCCTCCCGGGATCCAGCTGTGGCTCACGTTGTCGTGCTCTGGTCCTGGAGAGGTGACCTTGCCCGAGCCTGGGGCCACTGTGGAATCGGAGACAGCTGAGTAAAGGCCTGGCTGAGAGCCTTCCAAGGTAAGTCAAGTGAGTCGGTAAGTTTCCCTAAACAAAGAACACATGCACAAGTACTTGGTAGAGAACAAATTTCTATAAACATTTCCTCCTGAGGCACAGGCCAGATTTTTCCCATAGAAAAGGAGAGAGATGAATGGAGATGATTATACTCACTGGTTTTCTTTGTGAGGTCATAATTTTTCATTATTTGCCAGAAGTATCATGCACATGCAGAGGGAGATGGACAAGCCATCTAATGCAAATACCACCAAGCTTACAGCTCAGTCTCCTGTTAGCAAAGAAGTCTCTGAAGTTCCTCCACTCTGAAGTGAGTCCTTCTTCCTATGCCCTCAGACCAGGCTTTCCTGAGAGCAGCCAGGGATGTTTTCAATCCTCTTCAGCTCAAGCCTGCATCAAGAGCAGAGATAGGCTCTGTTTCGAAAACCGAAGTTGGAGAGCAGACTCCTTAATGAATATCTGCCTTCTGCATATCCAGTGCCACATGAGGCTCCGGGGCAGACACAGAGGAACAGCGCCCAGTTTTTGCCCTTGAGAAGTTCATGGTGTAGTGCGGGAGTCAGGCGCCGAGGTTCCTCTCAGGGTAGCTGTTCCTGAAAGGGGACCATGGTTGCTAGGCAGCGGGTCCAGAACAGTTATTCAAGTCTGGAAGTCAAGTCCTGCTTTTAGCTCTGCCCCTTGACATATGAGATAAGTCACTTGTCTCAGGATCACTTGCCTACAGTGTAATACATATAATTAGGGAATTACTTAATATCTATAATGAGCTGCAGTTACATATGCCCAGATAAATTTTAATGACTCAAATTAAAATGGAATAAAATTCTGTTCCCAGGTCATCTTAAGTGAAACCCAAGTACCTTTCCCCACCTGTCTTATGGGTCGTTATTACATTTCTTTGATGTCCTCCAAAATGCCATTCACAAATTCAGTAAGTACTTGCTGAGCAAATGACTCAGAGCCATGTTGATTTCTTTGAATCACTTCTTGGCTCCTCATGCCCCAATGTCTAGTGCTGAGACAACCTTGTCCTTCATTCTGTCGTGGACATTGGCCTGGTATCCATTCTCTATTGGATAGCCCAATACTTTCTCTTTTAATAGCCCATCATTCGGTTTTGGAAACAATCCCTTCCTGTTAGATATAATCATGGTTGTTCCTTTACACACACCTAAGGTAGACTAGAAACATAACATCAGGATTTCAATATTGTATGTTCTTGAGAATGGTCTGAGTCCAACTGAGACCGCAGTATCCTGAAGAGATTATTTCTTAGTTCCTGCTGCCTGGGCCCCAGGATCTCCCCTGGCTTCTGTCCTCCCGGCGCCTGTCTTTTCTGCTTTCCCTTTAGTTCTGTGACCTGCCTTCCTATTCTTACCATAAAAATCTTTTATGCTTAAAATAACTATAATTGGTTTCTCTTGCTTGCAATGGAAGCATTCTAACTCCTGCTCATACCTTAGAAAAAGTCCAGGTAACTTAACTGGGATAACAAAATAAAGAAAGACTTTCCAAACCAAAAGAAGTCTTCAAAACCTAATCAAACGCTTGTTTTACAGACAATCTGACCCAGAGAAGTGAAGAGACTTGATCAGAATCATAAAATTGGTTGGTGAAAGTCCAGCCTAGAACCCAGGACAACTGGCTCCCTAAGTAGGAGCCTTTCTACTTTTTCACTGTTTCCTGTCCACAGGTCTCCTCTTCTAAAGTTATTGCCTACAGCTGCTTTTATGCTCAGCAACAGAGTTGAGTAGTTACAGCAGAGAACATGTAGTTTCCGAAGCCTAAAATATTTACTACCTGGCCCTTTACGGAAAAAGTTTGCCTGTACCTGCCATATATAATTTGTAAATGAATGACTGTGACTGTATTCCAATAAAATTTTATTTAAAGGCACTGAAATGTGAATTTTATAAATTTTCAAGTTTTTCAAAATGTTCTGTTATTTTTTTCCAAACTCTAAAAAATGCAAAACCACCCTGGTTGGCGTGGCTCAGTGGATTGAGCGCTGGCCTGTGAACCAAGGGGTTGCCGGTTAGATTCCCCTTCAGGGCCTATGCCTGGGTTGCAGCTGGGTCCCTTGTGGGGGGCACATGAGAGGCAACCACACACTGATGTTTCTCTTCCTCTCTTTCTCTCCCCTTTCCCCTCTCTCTCAAAATAAATAAATAAAATCCTTTAAAAAATGTAAAAACATTCTTAGTTCATGGACTGTACAAAAATATGCAGCAGGGTAAATTTGATCTACAAGCTGTAGTCCACAGATCCCCGCTTTAAGCCAGGTTTATGCTACTTGCGATGAAATACATTTGTTGAGTATCTACACTGCAGCAGATATACAATGAGGAATGACATACAATCCCTTTCCCCAAGGACTTCACAATCTACTTACAGACTCAAGGCCTTCCACAATAACAGGCAGCATTTATTAAGCACTTATTACAATGTGCTAATCACCTTGCCCCTTAAATGAATTATTTTATTTAACCTTCATTAATAATACTATGAGATGGCTTATGTTATTATTTCTATTTTACAGATGAGAAAAGTGAAGCTCAGAGAGATAAAGTATCATGCTCGAAGTCACCTAGCTTGCTAGTAGTAGAGCGAAGACCTGAACCCTGTGGCTCTGAAGCCTGGGGACCTAACCGCTGTGCTAGGCAAACCTTCCACAGTGTGGTTCCAACCTACACTATGATCCCCACCGTTTACCATCTGCCTTGTCCTGTCCCATCCTCACAGACTGGAGGATTCATTGTGCCCCACACCTGTCCCATGCAGCTTTCCCTGCAGTGCTGCTCTGCCCTCCCTCCCAGTCCTCTGAATATCCTAACCACCAACTCTCACCAACTACTCCTTCCTCAGAACACCCACTGCAGACCACGTCTAAAGGGCTCACCCTGAGTTTGTAGAGGGTTTAGATTGTCATTTCATTGTTTCTGCGTTTGTTCTCTCTCCTCAAGCTATACTACTGATGTGGGGGTGGGAAAGGACTCTTGAGTAGCCCTCAGGGACAAGGCACACATAAGCTCAAAGTTAAAAAAAAAAAAAAAGAATTAGCAGGAGAATGAGATAAAAGGAGACATTGCACAGCTAAAGAAACAATTAAGAACCAAAACATTACCATTTTCCATAAATGAGAAAAACTAAAGGCATAAAAAAGGTCCGCTCCCCTCCCCCATAAAAATAAAATCAACACATCTGGGAAATCCTTGAGGTAGTACAAGTTAAAACAAAAGGGTGAAACAAGGGTTAAACAACTATAAATAAAGGATTAGAAATACAGGATAAAGTGGAGTCTATATCTGAAAGAGGAGCCTCCTCTCCACCCCCAAAAAACAGAACCAAAAAATATTTATAGACATAATACAGAACAATTTCTCAAAACTCAAGGAGCACTGCAGATTAGAAAGGATTTACTCAAAACTAGGAAAATTTGACATAGACCCATCAACAAGACTTCAAGAATAAAGAAAGATTTGTTTAAAAATCCAAGCAGAAAATCTAGAGCCTTACATGGGGGAAATGATGAGCTAGGCCTCATCCTTTTAAATAGCAGCACTCAATGCCAAAGGTAATGGAAGAATGCCTACAAAGTTCAGAGGGAAAGAAAAGGTGACTCAAGAAGATTATACTCATCAAGCAATCATTCACATACAGAGGGGTAACAGTCATTGTCAAATAAGAAGGAATTCAGGGGATATAGCAATGAGCCCCGTTACTAGGGGGAAGAGGAGGGGGAAAAAGCTACTTGACAATAAAATATAACCTGTCAAAAAACTGATCAAATTACAGAGTGAGTAATGCCAAAGTTTAATAAGAGGACTAGTAGGAAACACTGAATCCAGAGAACTAAACCTCTGGAGATATAAATGAATGCAAACCAGAATGTAGATGTAAACCGAAACAAATGAAAAAATAGTAGAATCATCAAAAATTGGGAGACGGGAAGAAGCATGAGAGCACTAAAACATCTAATCACCTGGCAGGAAGGCAATGAAAACAAACCACGCAACTTTCAATTGATATTTATCATTTATTATTTTTCTTCTGAACCTTAGAGTAATCATTTAGAACCTAATGTATCTTGTCATTTAGGAATTAATATTTGAAGTTCATCAGTTTCACCTGAGTGCCTTTCTTCTATTAAGTTCAGGTAGAACTAAACCTCTAATGTTTTAAATCAGTTTTTAAATTACAATACATATAATATGATGCCGTTAATATAAAATGATTTTGTTCTCCCTCAATCTCTCTCTCTCCCTTCCTCCCCTTTCTCTTCCCATAAATATAAAGTGAAGTCTGAAATATATTTACCACGTGTTACTCATTGGTTGTATTTGGATGATAATAGAAGCAATCAGTAATTCCTGTTATGGGCTACACTATATGTCAAGCACTATCTTTAGTGTTTTCCGTGCATCTACATATTTAATCCTCATCAGATTCCTGAGATACTATCATCACTCTCATTTTATAGGTGAGGAAGAATGTGGGGGACTTTTCCTATGGTGACAGTAACTGGGAGAACTGAGAGTCAAATCCAGGGCTTCAGATTCCATGCGCCTAACTATCACCCCACATTGCTTCTCTGCAGATAGGCAGGTAGGTCATTTGTTGCTTTCCTTGTATTTTAAATTTTTAATTAATTATTATGTATCATTTTTTCCAAAAAGTCAGTGCCAAACTATAAAAGATTCTACTTGGAAAACAGAATAAATACTCTCAGGTATTACATAGGCCAACTGAACAGAACCTAAAACACCTGCCCCCGCAGTCCCCACCCTCCCCCATTCAGCTCTCCCAACTACTAATCAAGAAGACTCCTTGGAGGGAGAGGGGAGTGTTCAGAGGATCAACTCCTTAATAAACTAGCACAGACTTTGGAACAATAAGTGGTCTGAAACTGTAATGATAAACATTGTAAAGGGGTCCATTGAAATTCAAAAGAGCATGTCTGATTCTTTGGATCCAAGATGGCAGTGGAGTAATGGAAGCTACACTTATCTCCTCCCACACCAAACTGGAATTACAACTAAAATATGGAACAATCATTCTGAATAACCAACTGAAGACTAGCTGAAGAAAAGTCTAATAACCAAGGATTTACAGAAGAAGCCACGTAAAGACTGGTAGGAAGTGTGGAGACATGAAAAGGCCTGGCTCCACTCCCACAGACCATGGCTAAGATTCAGGAGGGATATCTCAACTGCAGGCCGTTCCCACTGAGAAGTGTGGGGTCTAAACCCCAAGCCAGGCTTCCCAGCCCAGAACACTAGGGCAAGGGAGAGGCACCCATATAATACCTGGCTGTGAAAAGCAGCGGGAATTCTGTCCACCAGCAGGAGATGGCAGTCTGCTAGAAACACAGGCTACCTCTTAAAGAGCCAATGCACAAAATTTCCTTTGCAGCCACTCACCCTGGGCTCCAGCAGAGGGAGGGCTGAGCGGACTAGAGTCATGTGAGGAGTGACTGGGGTTTGTGCTCTGGGGAGAGAGCTGAAGGGGCAGCAACAAGGATCCCTGTGCTCAGTCATTCTCCCACACTGCAAACACAATCTTTCTTGGGTAGAGCACATCCCTCCTTTTAGCATCAGTCTGGAGGAATGCAATAGCCCCACCCTCTAGATTCCCTCTTGCTCCACCCTATGGAGTTTATGCCCTGCTAAGGAGTCAGCTGCCTGGACCAGAATATAGAGGTCTGATCATACTCAGGGGGTGTCAGTGACCAGTTGCATGGCTTTGAGGTGGGGGCCATTTCACCCACTTTTCCATGAACCTGACTGGCGTTTACCCTTCTTGGAAGATCCACTAGAACCACCCTTTAGGCTTCTGGCAGACCCAACCTCTGGGCTACAGCTCCAGAGGCCCTACCCACCTGACTCCTAGTGGCTCCTCCATGCAAAGATAAGGGCAAAATTCGGGACGGATTAAGTTGTGTGGCTCTGGGGTAGAGGGCCACATGCCTCACTTCCCTGAAGCCTGGCCAGCACATCCCCCTCATGGAGATCCATTATCTCTACCCTCCAGACTCCCGGCACCCCGACTTTACTGAGCTCCATCTCTTCCCATCAGCATCTAAGACAGACTGAGTTGTGTGGTTCTAGGACAGGAACAATATTTTTCCCTCACATGCCTGACCAGAGCAGAACCCTCCCTTCACATAGCTAAATCTTGGTCTATTTGGGCATGATAAACTCTGCTAACCTCACCCTAATGACTCCCTGAGACCCTGCACCAACACAAAGTGTGTGAGCACCCAGTGAGTGTCAGCTAGAGTTGGTATACCCAGGAATATTTGCTGGGTGGCCTCAGACCCAGCACTGGCACCAACTTTGAATCTGTATCAATCTGGTGAATACCACTTGCCCCTACCTTGTTACTCACTAAAATCTACCTTATGCAACTTGAGTACTACCAGAGGCTCTTTCAATGGCTGAGCCTAATAGCCAGCAGAGAGAGGCAGGTAGAGGCAGATCTTTGGGTGCCTTGGAACTTTTGCTAACCTACCCCTGGGCCCAGTGCTGGTAAAGGCCAGCTTTGGTGCACAGCTTGGCACTTCCTGTGTGCACCCAGGCCAGGCAGAAGCAGCCACAAACTGCGGATCACTTGTAGCTCCAAAAAGGTTTCCCAGGGCCAGTCACAGGCAGTGTCTGACATCTGACTGAACCAGAGTCCCTCCCAAGGGGCCCAGAATCAATAGACCCAGTGGACAGATTCAGTCAACATCAGAGCAGGATCCAATAAGCTTCACAAGCAAAATATCCAAAGGGAGATCTCAGCAGGCACAAAACCCTGCTGAGGCAAATTCTGCTTCATATGGTCAGCACCTGCACAGCAGCTCACATGCTGTGGTCAATGTTGAGACTCACCCATCCAGAGGGTCAATCCCTTGTACAAATGGGTCAGTAGCAATCAAGACTCAATTATAACAGGAGGGCCCACATAACCCACACAAGAGACATTACTGGAACACTCAGCTCAGGTGATCAAGGAGACTACCCCACAGGACACCTACTACATAAGGCCACCTTACCAAGACTGGGAGTCATAGCATATCTACCTAATACACATAAGCAAACACAAAGAAGAAGCCAAATTGGGGAGACAAAGAAACATGCCCCAAATGAAAGAACTGGAGAAATTTCCAGAAGAAAAGCTAAATAAAATGGGGACAAGCAACTTATCATATAGAGTTCAAAGCAATGGCCAAAAGGATGCTCAAAACCATGAAAAAGGACATAGAAACCATAAAAAGAATCAGTCAGAAATGAAGAATACAATATCTGAAATGAAGAATACACTGGAAGGAATAAAGAGTATGTTGAATGAAGCAGAGAACTGAATCAGCAATTTGGAAGACAAGGTAAAAAAAAACACCCAATCAGAACAGCAAAAAGAAAAAAGGATTTAAAAAATGAAGGTATTTAAGGAACACTTGAGACAACAATTAGGGGCACTGGAAGGAGAAAAGAGAGAGCAAGAGATTGAGAACCTATTTTTAAAAATAATGACTGAAAACTTCTCTAATCTGGTGAAGGAAAAAGACACACAAGTCTAGGAAGTAGAGTCCCAAACGAGATGAACCCAAAGAGGCCCAAACCAAGACACATCATAATGAAAATGGCAAAGGTTAAAGACAATAGATAATCTTAAAAGCAGCAGAAGAAAAACAGTTAGTTACCTACAAGGAAGCTCCCATAAGACTGTCAGCTGATTTCTCAACAGAAACATTTCAGGCCAGAATGGATTGGCATGAAATATTCAAAGTGATGAAAAGCAAGGACCTACAACCAAGACTACTTTAACCAGCAAGGCTATCATTAAACTGAAGGGGAAATATTTCCCAGACAAAAAAAAGCTAAAGGAGTATATCACCAAACCAGTATTACAAGAAATGTTAAAGGGCCTTCTAGAAAAAAATGAAGGAGGAGTAGGAAAAGGAGAAGGGCAAAAAAGAGAAAGAGGAGGAGAAGAAGGTGAAGAAAAGGGAAAAAAGAGGAACATAATTTAAAAAAATAAAATATCAATAAATAAATACCTATCAATAGTCACTTTAATGTAAATGGCTTAAATGCTCTAATCAAAAGACATAGAGTAGCTGAGTGGTTAAGAAAACAAGACCTACAATATGCTGTCTACAAGAGACCCACCTCAGAATGAAAGATATACACAGACTAAAAGAAAGGGATGAAAAAATATAATTTATGCAAATGGAAATGAACAAACGCTAGAATAGCAATACTTATATCTGACAAATAAACTTTAAAACAAAGGGCACAGTAAGAAACAAAAAAGGACGCTACAAAATGATAAAGGGAGAAATCCAACAAGAGGATATAACTTGTAAACATTTATGCATCCAACTTAGGGACACCTAAATATATAAAGCAAATCTTAATGAACAGTAAGGGAGAGATTGACAGTAGTACCATTACAATAGGGATTTTTTTTTAACTTTTTTTAAAATATATTTTATTTATTTATTTTCAGAGAGAGGAGAAGGGAGGGAGAAAAAGAGGGAGAAAGCAATGTATGGTTGCCTCTCACATGGCCCTCACTGGGGACCTGGCCTGCAACCCAGGCATGTGCCCCGACTGGGAATTGAACCGGGATCCTCTGGTTCCCAGCCCGTGCTCAATCCACTGAGCTACACCAGCTGGGCCTACAATAGGGATTTTTTAACACATCATTAACATTAATGGATAAATCTTCCAAACAGAAAATCAATAAGGAAATGATGGCCTTAAATGACATAATAGATCAGATGAATTTAATTGATATCTTCAGGGCATTTTACCCAAACTAGAAGAATATACATTCTTTTCAAGGGCACATGGAAAATTTTCTAGGATAGGCCACATGTTAGAACACAAAGTAAGTCTCAATAAATTTAAGAAGATTGAATTCATATCAAACATTTTCTCTGATCACAATGCTATGACACTAGAAATCAATCACAAGAAAAAAACCCTAAAAAACACAAAAAGATATGGAAGCTAAATAACATGTTATTAAACAATGAATGGGTTAACAATGAGACCAAGCAAAAATCGATACCTTGAAACAAATGAAAATGAGAATACAACAACCCAAAATCTATTTTACACAGCAAAAGCGGTTTTAAGAGGGAAATTCATAGCACTACAGGCTTACCTCAAGAAAAAGAAAAACTTCAAACAATCTAACTTTACACTTAAAAGAACTAAAATATGAACAACAAACAAAGCTCAAAGGGAATAGAAGAAAAAAATAATAAACATCAGAGCAAAAAATAAGTAAAATAAAGTCTAAAAAAAATACGAAAGAACAATGAAACCAAGAGCTTGTTGTTTTTTTTAAAGATAAACAAGATTGACAAACCTTTAACCAGACTCACCGAGAAATAAGAGAGAAAACCTGAATGAATTAAATCAGAAATGAAAGAAGTAAAAACTGACACCAAAGATATACAAAGAATTGTAAGAAAATATTGAGAACAACTATATGCCAAAAAATAGACAATCTGGATGGAATGGATAAGTTCCTAGAAACATACAATCTTCCAAAACTGAATCAGGAAGAATCAAAGAATCTGGACAGAGTACAACTAGTGAAATTAAAGCAGTAATCAAAAACTCCCAAAAAACAAAAGTCCTGGGCTTGATGGCTTCACAGGTGAACTCTACCAACATTCAAAGAAGGAATAAGACCTATCCTTCTCAAACTACTCCAAAAAATTCAATAGGAGGGAAGACTTCCAAGCTTATTTTATGATACCAGTATTATCCTAATTCCAAAACCAGATAAAGACACTACAAATAAAGAAAATTGTAAGCCAATATCTCTGATGAACATAGATGCTAAAATCCTCAACAAAACATTAGCAAACTGGATTTAGCAATACACTAAAAAGATAATACACCATGATCACGTAAGTTTTATTCTGGGGAATGCAAGGGTGGTACAATATCCACAAATCAATAAATGTGACATATCACATAAACAAAATGAAAGATAAAAGCCACATGATCATATCAATAGATGTAGGAAAAAAAGCATTTGATAAAATCAGCACCCATTTAAAATTTTTTAAAACTCTCAGCAAAGAGGAAATAAAGGGAACATACCTCAATGCAATGAAGGCCATATACAATAGACCCACAGCCAACGTAACACTCAATGAGCAAACTGCATACATCAAACTGCAAATGTTTCCCTTAAGATCAGGAACAAGACAGTGATGTCCATTTTCACCTCTCTCATTCAACGAAGTACTGGAAGTCCTAGCCACAGCAATTAAACAAGAAGAAGAAATAAAAGACATCCAAATTGGAAAGGAAGAAGTAAAACTATCATTGTTTGCAGATGACGTGATCCTGTATATAGAGAACCTTAACGATTCCACCAAAAAATTACTAGAACTGATAAAGTAAAGTTGCAGGATACAAAATAAATATCCAGAAATTAGTTGCATTTACATACACCAATAATGACCTCAGAAAGGGAAACTAAAAAAAAATCCCATTTACAATTGCATCAAAAAAGATACCTAGGAATAAATTTAACCAAGGATGTAAAGACCTATACTCAGAAAATTATAAGACACTGAAGAAAGAAACTGAAGAAGACACAAATAAGTGGAAGCATATACCATGTTCATTGGTTGGAAGAATTAATATCATTACAATATCCATACTACCAAAAGCAATCTCTAGATTCAGTGCAATTCCTATCAAAACACCAATGGTCACCTTGGCTGGTATAGCTGAGTGGATTGAGCATGGGCCTGCTAACCAAAGGGTTGCTGGTTCGATTCCCAGTGTAGCGCACATGCCTGGGTTGCAGGTCAGGTCCCCAGTAGTGGGCATGTGAGAGGCAACCACACATTGATGTTTCTCTCCCTCTCTCCTTCCCTTCCTCTCTCCCTACAAATACATTTTTTTAAATCTTAAAAAAAAAAACAAAACCATCAATGATGTATTTCACAGAGGTAGAACTAATATTCCAAAAGTTTATATGGAACCACAAAAGACCCCAAATAGCCAAAGCAAACTTGAGAAAGAAGAGCAAAGTTGGAGGAATCACACTACCTGATATTAAACTATACTACAAAGCCATAGTAATCAAAACAGCACTGTACTGGCATAAAAACAGACATACAGATCAATGGAACAGAATGGAGAGCCCAGAAACAAACCCACACCGTTATGGTCAATTAACATTTGACAAAGGAGGCAAAATGAAGAATGGGGAAAAAGAAGGTCTATTCAATAAATGGTGTTGGGAAAATTGAACAGATACGTACAAAGAAATGAAAGTAGACCATTTTCTTATATCATACACAAAAATAAACTCAAAGTGGATTAAAGATTTAAATGTTGGCCCTGGCTTATGTGGCTCAGTAGACTGAGTTCACATCTGCGAACCAGAGGGTCGCCAGTTTGATTCCCAGTCAGGGCACATGCTTGGGTTGTGGGCCAGGTCCCTAGTAGGGGGTGTGCGAGACGCAACCACACACTGATATTTCTCTCCCTTGCTTTCTCCCCACCTTCCCCTTTCTTTGGAAATAAGTAATTTTTTTTTAAAAAGAAAGACTTAAATGTTAGAGTCAAAACCACAAAAACCCTACAAAAAACATTTATTTATTTTTAGAGAGAGGGAAGGGAGGGAGAAAGAGAGGGAGAGAAATATCGCTGTTTGGTCGCTTCTCACATGCCCCTACTGAGGACCTGGCCTGAAGTCCAGGCATGTGCCCTGACTAGGAATCAAACCAGCAACCCTTTGGTTCACAGGCCAGTGCTCAATCCACTGAGCCACACCAGCCAGGGCTCAGACATTTCTCATAACAATATTTTTCTGGTATATATCTTCAGACAAAGGAAACAAAAGAAAAAATAAACAAATGAGACTACATCAAACTAAAAAGGTTTTGCACAGCAACAGAAACCATCAACAAAATGAAAAGACAACCCACTAAATGGGAGAACATATTTGTCAGTGATACATCTGATAAGGGGTTAATATCCAAAATTTATAAAGAACTTATATCTTAAACTCAACACACACACAAAAAAACACCCCAATTAAAAAACAGGCAAAGGACCTAAATAGACAATTTTCCAAAGAGGACATACGAATGGCCAACAGACATATAAAAAGATGCTAACCATCACTAGTCATCAGAAAAAGGCAAATTAAAACCACAATGATATATCACTTTATACCTGTCAGAATGGCCATCATTAATAAACAAGTGTTGGCGAGAATATGAAGAAAAAGGAACCCTTGTGCACTGTTTGTGGAAATGCAGGCTGGTGCAGTGACTGTAGAAGCAGTATGGAGATACCTGAAAAAATTTAAAATGGAATTGTTTTATGACCCAGCGATTCCATGTCTGGGAATATACCTGAAGGAACCCAAAACATTAATTCAAAAGAATATATGCACTCACGTTTATTGCTGTGTTATTTACAATCACCAAGATTTGGAAGCTGTCCAAGTGTCAATCAGTAGATGAGTGGATAAAAAAGGTGTGGTACATTTATATAATGGAATACTACTTGCCATAAAAAAAGAAAGAAATCTTACCCTTTCTGACAGCGTGGATGGACCTAGAGAGCATTATGCTAAGGGAAATAAGCCAGTTGAGAAAGACATGTACCTAACGATTTCACTCAGATGTGGAATCCAATGAGAAAAATAAACAAACAAAATAGAAACAGACTCACAGATAGAGAAAAGACTGTCAGAGGGAAGAGAGATTTTGGGGCTGGGTGAAAAAGGGTGAAGGGATTAAGAAAAAAAAACTCTCATAGAACACACCAAGGCACATCATAATTACATCACCCAAGATTAAAAATAAGGAGAGAATCTTAGAAGCAGCAAGAAAAAAAGAGACCATTACCTACAAAGGAATTCCCATAAGACCGTCAGCTGATTTCTCAAAAGAGGCCTTTCAGGCAAGAAGGGGCTGGAAAGAAGTATACCAAGTCATGAAAGGCAAGGACCTACATCCAAGAATACTCTATCCAGCAAAACTTTCATTTAGAATGGAAGGGCAGATAAAGTGCTTCTTAGATAAGGTCAAGTTCAAGGAGTTCATCATCACCCAGACTTTATTATATGAAATGTTAAAGGGATTTATATAAGGCATGGAGGGATATCACCAGGAGTGGGAGAGGGAGAGAATAAGTAGCATAAACGGTAGGTAGAAAACAGGGGGGAGGTTAAGAATAGTATAGGCAATGTAGAAGCCAAAGAACTTATGCATACGACCCATGGACAAAAACTAAAGGGCAGGGAATGGGGGGTGGGTGCGGGGTGGAGGGGAATAAAGGGAGGGAAATGGGACAACTATAATAGCATAATCAATAAAATATATTTTTTTAAAAAACCTCATAGACACAGACAAAAGGAATGGTGGTTACCAGAGGGAAAGGGGGAAGAGGGAGATAGAAGAAGGTATTAGAGGGGGATAAATGGTGATGGAAGGAGACTTGACTTGGGGTGGCAAACACACAATACAATTTACAGATGATGTGTTATGAAATTGTACATCTAAAACATATATAATTGTATTAACCCCAAATAAATTCAATACAAATATTTTTATTTAAAAAAACAGCATATCTGTGTTTTATTGGCTTCGAGCAGATTAACTGGAGGAAATCAGCATCCTGAAGAAATCACCTCTGTGAGAGAAGAAAACGTGTAATAAACAAAAGGTTGAAACGGTCCCCCATGGATACGGTCACGCATCCAGTTTACTGTATCTATAAACAATTTGCTGGACTGACACAGCTTCATCTGACATGACTTGACTTAACCGATGCAATGCATTCTGCCATCCAAGCACTACATAATAAGTGTGGTAATGTGGAGCAGCTCCCTAGAGGGCAGAAGAACAGCTGTTGGTGTCACCTGGGAATGGCACCCACATACAATTCTCATCTTTTTGACAAGGATTCTAAAGTCCCCCTGTCACTGTCACTCACCCACAAAATTAATGACTAAAGGGGAGAAGGAGGGGAAATGCCTAGCCCCTGAAATAGAAAGACAGAGAGAGGGACAGAGCAAGTTAATAAATAAAACAAGAGCCTGAAGGGAAGAGCTGCTTTGTCAGAATATAAATATTTCCCTTCTCCTTTTATCTTTAATGTAGTGTGAGAAGCTTATTAAAGGGAAATGCATCTCTGTCCCTGGAGCCCTCGCACAAGCCTTGCGGGAGCTGCCTGCAGAACGGGCTTGCCTGAGCCCCACACTTATAAACTCTCCCTGCTGGAAGTGAGCGTAATGCACAGAGCAATAAAGAAGGGCTGAGGGAAGAAAGGGAAGCCATTGTGGCCATAAGGATACTTATCTTGATGGGCCCAGTGTCATGTTATGTTAATCCCTGGGAGATGCTGAGAGACTGAGGATGAGGAATGCCTGTCTGCTCAAAGGCTTGGCTTGAGAGTCCAAGGAAAGCTGGCATAGCTAGACTTTTACTCCACTCCATTAAGAACAATATCCAAATTTAGACAAAGGGGAATTTGTCTCCAAGAGTAAGACTGACAGAAAAGCTGACAGGGGTGGGGATCTAGAGTCCTGTGAGCACTCCTCCTCCCAGGAGCCCTCTCAGGTGGCTGACCTCATATCTCTAAGAAGACAGTGTGGGCAGTCCCAACATCCAGCGTTCCTGAGCCTAGAGCCATCACTATTCCAATAGCACAGATTTCCACCCTCCACATCTCCCTAAAAACCCTAAAAATAGGGTAAGACGTTCAGAGCATGCATACCAATTCAGGCTAGCACAGGGTCTTGTACGTGGTGGGTGCCCAGTCAGCTTACATGGCATGATGCTGGGACTGTGCTGATCATGCTTACCACAGTATGTGTAGGGCCAAGCATGTGGCCTGGCACCTATGAGTTTGGATGGATGAATAACACATGCATTCTTATTGGCCATCTTTGCTGACTCTCCAAAGATCTCTGGTCTGATCAGAATTTGGGTTCCGCCACACTTGGGCTATCTCTCATCTTTGCTCAGCATTTTGAGATATTCGGCCACGTGCTTACACAAGGATAAGCTATCCATTCATCAGGTGTCATAGTCTAGCCAAAGGTGGGCGTGGGAGAGCCCCTAAAAAATGGCTGCCGAAGGTGTTTCTCCTACATTCCTATTGACTGTTCTTCCCCAGGGGAGCTGGCCCCAGTTGCTGTACTGCTATACTCACACCAAAACATACTCATGCATTTTTATTTCTACAATGTAATGAATGGAGAGGACAGACATTTTTAAAATCAGCATTTCTGGCTCTCTTGCCAGGGTATTCATTTATCATCTTGCATTTAGCAAGGGTTTGCTGCCTTTTCAGACCCATCAGGCACTGAATGATCATTCTTGCTTCGGAACCTTCACATCCTCACAGAGACTCCTCCCATTAGGATTTCTTTTTTGGTCTCATTCTCACTAAGTCTGTGAATCTGGTTCCCTTTTCCCACTGAACCTCGTGTAGGTTGGAATAAAAACTAAGTTACAAATCAGAGGGCTTGAGGCATTGCTATTCTACTGTGCTCACCACTTTCAGGACCAATTACATCTTATGGCAATGTCTGTGTTACAGGGAAGGGTATAATTCAGGGATGGTGAGCCATCCTTAGCTGCTTCCTAGGGAATTCCTGGCCCACCGTTCTAAACATTGCCTTGGAGCTATTTACAGTACCTGATTTAACATTCCGCCTCCTCCAAATGCCCCTCTGCTGTGGCTCCTTTGTGGGCCTGGAATCTTGCAAGGGCCTATTTCCAGGGTTCCCACAAACAGTCTGCAGGAGGAGAAGGCATTGGGGGAGGGCAGCACATACTTATCTGAGGGGCCTTTGTATGGAAGAGAGATTAAATTTGTACTATGAAGATCAATGGAAGCCTTGGAGAGGCATTTCAGTTCAATACCATGAAGGACTTTCTAACAATTAAATCTGTCTGAGAAATGGAATGGGAACCCTTTAAATAGACCCCTTTCTCCCAGGAGTTCAGGCAGAGGTGAGGTCTCTCTCCAACCAGACCTGCCCAATGGCCCATGACGCATACCTGAAATTTGCCGGTGTGATTCAGCAAGGCCTCCAGTTCTTGAGTCCAACTGCCTGGGTTCAAATCCCAGCCCTAAAACTTACTAGCTCCAGGATCTTAGGGAAGTTATTTAGCCTCTCTTAAAAATGCAGATAAAGACACATTAGACTTTCTTGGCAATTGTGAAAGTTGGTGTTTTTGTTTACATGTTTGTTGTAATGTTTGTCAAAAGAATCTGAGGTTAGGTTTTGCTTCGTTTTTTAATCCTAACCAGAGGACTTGTTCACTGTCTCGAGAGAGAGAGTAAGGGAGAGAGAGAAACATTGAAGTGAGAGAGAAACATCCATCAGTTGCTTCCCTCAAGCACCCCAACCCTGGATCAAACCCCCACCTCCCACCCCTGCAACGTAAGTATGTGCCCTGACCAGGGGTCAAACCCGAGATATTTTGGTGAATGGGAAGATGATCCAACCAACTGACCCACCCGGCCAGGGCGAGAATCTAAGGTTTTTAAACAGTAAAATAATGTTCTAAACCTTTGCATGTGCTAAGCTCTTACTGGTTTATAGGAGTCATAAAAGAGAAGCCACTGTTTTTTCACTAGCTACAACATAAAACAACATTTTATAATTAACGTTATTTCACATACATACGGTATATAAACACAAACGTTAGCATTTAGGCTTTTGGAAATTGTGATGAGGAAAATTCTTTTAAACCAACAAATTGAACTGCATAGGGTAAAGAAAGTTAAGAAACAACAATTCATTTGTTCAACAAATATTTAGTAAGCACCCACCTAGTGCAAAGCCTGTTGAGAAATATAGATATGGCCCAGATGCAGATGCTGCCTGTTGGGGGCTTGCCGTGTACCAAATAACTACTTCTGATCCTTCCACTTGCAAAAATGGTCAGTGTTCCACAGGCTCTATAAATGCATGATATTCTGTAGGGAATTTTGAGCTGATTTATATCCCAAATGAAATGGACAGGGCAATAATATAAAGCATGGTGGAAAATGTACCCCTCCCATTTTGTCCATTTTCCATTAGAAGTTCAGTTTCTCTAGAGATTGTGATCATGTTGACAAACTCTCTGTGCATATTGCCTGGGAATGCAAAACGACTTTTTTCCTTTCACTTATACTTAGCACCATTCTTGGTTCTGAAAGCCTTATGCCTAAAAAGGACATGGGTAGAAATAAACATGGGATGCCCAAAATATCTTTTACTGTGGGTTACAGGCATCCAGATTTGGAAAAGAAAGCTTTCTCTTCAGTAGTTCCTGCAGTCTGTAGTAACTTGCAAATAACCCTTTTTTCAGCTTATTAATTCATTGGGAACACTTCGATGGAAACATAACTTTCCCCCAGGTCCTCCCATTTCTATGGGAATTTTGATTCTCAATTGAGCATAGCAGATGCTGGCAGCCTTCTGAGAAACCAGAAACTTTCGTCCCCATCTGCCTAGAATAGATTGTCTCTTTAAACCGTTAAAGAACAATAATAATTACCCTTCATTGAGCATTTACAACATTCTAGGTACTCAGTTCATTGCACTATCTCACTTGATCTTCACAATCCTATGGGATAGGTGCTAGTATGATCACTGTTTTACAGATGAGAAATCTGGGACCCAGACAAGGTAAGTAGCTTGTCCAAAGTCACATAACTTACAAGCCGCTGAAAAAGGATGAGAATCCACAGAATCTACGTTCACAACTATTATTGCCAAAGATAGGAGAGTCCCCGCTATACTCAAAGTAAAAGCTTTCAAAAGGAGAGTGAGAAAGAGAGGTGATTACCAGGAGAGGCCCGGCAGCCCACGAACGCCCTGGTCTTGTGATGTCCTCTTGGACTTCTGGGTGTAGAGAAGGTAGATGGAAACGTGTCCTCCTGGAGGCTTCAGCAGAACAGAGGAGCTCAGGCTGCCTGCTCTCTGGGGGCTTCCTCAGGGCAGACACACTTGGGTGCCACGCCCTTAAGAGCAGACTCAACTTCTTCCCTTTCCTTCTTTCCTTATCACAAGGTTTTTTTTGTTTGTTTGTTTGTTTTTTTATTCTAAGCCAGAGGTAGATCTGAAGTCCTGTTTTTTACTATCTGTGTGATTTTGGAACTCTATCTTGGTTTTCCCAGCTATAAAATGGATCCCATAGACAGAAGCTATTTCAAAGGGCTTTTATGAGGGTAAAGGTTCAAAGAATGTGGGTTAAGGTCATGCCTGGCCATGGTAGGCACTCAATAAATGTTAGCTGTTAATACATGTAATGATATGACTAATATCAGACATTGGAATCTATCCACTGGCTTTCTCGTAACTGTTCAACTGCAGTTTAAGTCAGGATATCATCAACCCTAAGTGCTAAGGCACAGCAAGACCAATATGGTCCTCAGAACTAAGGCCTTAAAATAATGGGTCATCTCTGGGAGCTATGGACCAGCTTATAAATTTTAGGCTAGGGGAAGAGGAGGAGTGAAGTTTCACAGGTAAACCAAAGTTCCTTTTGGTAGAGTGAGAAGTCTGCCGCCTCTTGTGTTTGTCTCTTCTTTAAATGTTTCCTCTCCCAGACCTTCTGGGCTGTTTTCAAAACTCCTCCATTTTGGTAGCAGCTCTTCACAAGTCTGCTGGAAGCCACAGGAACAGGCCAACAGCACTGTCCCCAGCTCACACAGCCAGCAGGAGCAGCCCCACGTCCCTCCCCCAGCCTCTGGGGCCTGCCTGGCCCAGCAATCTCCCTTCCCATTCCTCCCTGACAAAGCACAGCTGTGGGAGGGCAGTTAAGGCTGTGGCCCACAAGCAGGGCAGGCACACTCACCCCATTCCATGGATCTCCCAGACACTAGCCAACCAGAAGCCCCTTACTTAGCCAGTCACACTGATCTTTCACTCTGGAACTCACACAAGCCATTCCCGCATGAGGTGAGCAGGAAGAAGAGATAAATAAATAGATACATAAATAAAGTTGGGCCATTTATGTACAAAGCTCTTGGACAAAGCACAGGACCAGGAACCCAAAAATGTGGGTTTCAGTTCCAGTTCTTTCTGTGAACTCTCGGATAATTCGATCTGCCATCTTGGGCTTTGGCTTTTTCATCCGTAAAATGGAGGTGAAGAATTACTGACCTCTGATGTCCTTTCTAGAAATAAATCCCCAAATCATTCTGCAACTTAGCCCCTCCTCTTTATTTTTTTAAAGATTTTATTTACTTATCTTTAGAGAGAGGGAAAGGGACAGAGAAAGAGACAGAGAGAAACATCGATGTGTGAGAGAAACATCAACCGACTGGTCACTTCTTGCATGCCTCCAACCAAGGACCTGGCCCACAACCCAAGCATGTGCTGTGACCAGGAATCGAACTGGTGACCTTTTGGTTCACAGGCCAAATCAATCCCCGAAGTCACACAAGCCAGGGCAGCCCCTCCTCTTTAAATCACAGCATGGGCTGGCTCCTAGCTCAGTGCCAAACTCCCACTATAATTTGGAGACAAATTCAAGATCTTCACAGAAAACCAAATCCATTTGGTTCATCAAGACTGTAAGTTTCTTGATTGTAGGGACACATTATATCCCCAGCATCTCACGCAGTGCCTGGTACATGGTAATCTCTAAATACATTTAAAAATAAATAAATAGATAAAGCCCACATGGTTTTATTTCAATCTTTTCAAGTTAATATGTACCTTA
Organism: Micronycteris hirsuta; assembly: GCA_004026765.1. NCBI lineage: Eukaryota > Metazoa > Chordata > Mammalia > Chiroptera > Phyllostomidae > Micronycteris > Micronycteris hirsuta. The sequence continues at coordinate 17,445 of PVJI01015447.1, read as the reverse complement.
TTCATTCATTTGGGCATTCTTTCAATCATTTACCAAGCGCCCGCTATGCACTTAGCACTCCATCCCACAGCACTGTAAACCCCAGGATTTGAATACACTTCTGTGACTACTTAAAACAAAGTAACTGGTGACTCAGGAGGGGAATTAAAAATCAGGGAGAGATTCCTCAACATATTAATGAGCTAGCTAAGAAATAAATGGCTTTCTCTGTCTCCATCCCAGAGACTTCTTTCTGATAGCCAGCATTCTAATAAAAGTTGCTTTTAACCAGCTTCAGACTTCCAAAGCCAAAATTAACACCACACAACAGAAGGCCCCAAATAAATTCAGAAGGAAGACCCGAGCCACAGAGGGACTTCGATTCACTAATGAAAAGGAAATCTCTAAACCCTTCCCAGTCTCAACCCAGCTCCTGCCACCTTCTCTTAACACCTCTTCAATCCGTAGCCTCGCTTTAGGGACCCGCCAGGTCCCTCCGGCCCAGGCTGCCTCAGCTCCTCCCTCAGGTGAGGCCATTCTCAAATTAAATCACAAAAGAGGGGCAGTCAGTCTGCAATGATCTGTGTTTATTTAGTAAATGGGTTGATTGCCCTCATTTGTGGAGATTAAGAGTTAACGTCCCAAAGCAAAGAGAATAGATTTCTCCTAGGGCAGCCCCAGATAATTAAGAGGAAAAAAATAAAATTCAAATACTGCTCCCCCACGACCCCCCACACACCACCCCTCCCCATCCAGTTTTGGCCTTTCAGTGGCCCCTCCTGCAAGGTAGCCACAGGCCCCAGTTTCAGTGACCAAGGGGAGGGAGGATTTGGTAAACAAAGGCTTAGGAATTCTTTAGGTCCCTTTAAACTGACATCTGGCAAATTTGAGGGCCCAGAACAGTTTCTCTCTTCCCCCTCTTCTGGCTTTGAAAAGCAAATGTTTTGAGGTTTGTGTTCTCTCCCATTCACAGAGTTTTTAATCCAAATGAAGTCAAACCACTTTGTCTACACCTTAATTGAAGAGCCTGGCTCTAGGGTTTAAAGTGCCATTTTACAATAACAAGGAGGTGGTGGGGAGAAGGAGAGGGAAAGGGGACTAAGTGGAAATGTGAAAGGGAAGAAAAGCAATGGGCAAGTGGCCCTTAAGCACACACTCAGGGCTGCACGCACAGCCTTCTGGGCACCCGCGGGGCACAGGTGGTAAGCCTCAACTGAGTGGACGGCAGGAACAGGAAAGAGACTTGCTTGGCTTTGTGGGCAACTTCCACAGAACACAGGAGAAAGACCTGACTATGGAAAGGTCTGAACCCCCACATACAGCCATAGGCTCTCAGAACCAGACCAGATCACTAAGCCCAGCTTTCTAGCTTTACAGACGAAGAAAGAGGCTCAGAAATGTTAACTGACTTGCCTGAGGCCAAGAGGTTAGTGGCTGGACTGAGACCCCAAGAATTCTTCTCATTTCCCTGGCTGAAACTGAAGCCTTTCCTTTGTTTGATCCTCAGGAGAGAGAAATGCACCACATCCATCTCAAAATAAACTTTCATTTACTCAGGAAGACAGTTTAATGACTTCATATGTTTTTCCAAATGAAACAACCAAATATTTTCACCTTTTCTCCTCATCAGCTATTTTGGATCTTGGCAGCACATTAATGCATTAGGGAGATTTTTAAACAGAATCTCCAGGGGTGGGTACAAAGAAGTAGTTTTTTAAAGTAGATTTTTAAAAAACTAAATCCTTGTACCACCACCCACACCCCCTTTGAGAACCACCTTTTTCACTTGTTTGAGTTACTCTTCCTACTGGTTCCTTCATGGCACTTAATTTATTTCATGTGTCCCAAATTTACATGCAACCTAAGAACAATAGCAGGGCATCCTCGACACATTTAGCTGTGGTCCAATGTGATTCCCCTGTCTTTCGTTCCTAGCTAGCCTTTTGCCATCCAGTGTTTCCGCAATTATGGTTTCTTATTTTCATTGGACTTCATCTGACTGATGAATTGCACAATTTGCTTGAACAAATCAAACGTCTACCTTGTGAAAGGCAAAGGAGGAAAAGAAGGCACAGATCCTACTCTCAGGGAACTTTCAGATGAATAAGTGTGGGGAGTGAAGGTAAGCACTAAAATACAAGAGAATACCAGTAATATCATAAGAGCTATAGACCCTTCAAAGAAAGATGATGAAGAAAACTGACATTTGATGAATGCCTACTATCTGCCAGGTACCATGAGATAAATTAGGATTAGGCTTGGTTGAGAGTCACAAAACACCTTAAAATAATGTTGGCTTAAACTAGACATAAGTATTTTGATCTCCTATTTGAGAAATCCAGAGAGAATCGTCACAGGCTGGTGTGGTGCACCACAGTGTTAGGGACCCTTCCATCTTTTTCTCCTTTCCCAGGGTTATTTATTCCATGGTCCACAGCAATCTCTGGAGTTCCAGCCATCAGTAGGAGGGAAGACAGGATGGTGCACCTACTGCCTTTATGTTGCTCCCAACACCACTGCTGACCTTCCACTGGTAAGACCTAGCTAGATGGACCTAAGGGAGGCTTTTATTTGGGTCTTTATTCCAAGTGTTCCTGTGTCCTACTAAAGACTGCGGACTCTATTACCATGGAAGAAGAGAACAGATATTGGGGGACAACTAACAACCTCCATACCATACTAAGGACTTTGTATACTTTAGAGGTTTATTTTGCCTAACAACCCAAGAGAAAGAGGTCTCTGGGTCTTTATAGATAATTTCTATCTTGCAACACTTTTGCAATCACTCAGTTGAATCAATTAAATATCAATTGCAGTCCTAAGAGGTGTCTTTTAAAATTCTTTCTATAAAACATTGAGCAAGCGGAAGTGGCTGCAAGGCTGAGCCTTGCTGACCAACCCTAAATGGATGCCTCTCCTGAGCTCGCACTAATCCTTGGAGTCAGCCTTCCGCAACTGTGGGCCCACCTACCAGGAGAAAGTCAGAAGATACCTGTGTTTTCACCCTTTTCCAGGCACTGACACTGTGGTGAGTGAGGTTCTCTCTAGTTGCCAGGAATAGACAGGTGGTCAGGTGGCTTCATTTATGACCATGGTAGGATTCCAAAGGAAGGAGCTAAGAAGCAGCTCTTGTGACCTAGTCTTCTTGTCTTCTCCTTTTGAAACAGGTATTCCTCCTTTCCTTTCCTTTCCTTCCTTCCTTTCTTTGTTCCTTCCTTCCTTCTTTCTTTTTTTCCTTCTTCCTATAATGCTCCATTATGAGAGGACTTTGCTCTCCTCTGTCCTCCTACTTCTCCTATTACCACTAATTGTTTTCTCGATTCACCTCACTGCTTCATGTCTTGTGCTTTCTCCCTGCTTCTACTACTTCCTGGTTTCTGCTTCTTCCCTTCTCAAGGAATGTCTATCAGCTTCTGCCAGTATATTTTACATTCAGACCTTCCAAATGAAAGGATCTAATTGGGTGGCCACTCAACATCCTGAGGGCACACCTGTTGAACATAGCAGTCTCATGACAAACAAACTCAAGGTCGGATACTTCCCAATTCCTGGCTCAATCATCTGAGGTGACAGATCATATGAGACAAGGTACAAGGATGGCCATATAAGTCTCAGGAACTGCTATGAATGAACCATGAGAGTAATAGCTGATGCATTATAGAATAGCCACTGTGAACTCACCCACAGTGAGTGCCAGGTTCAACATCACACCATGCAACCAGACATTTATCCAACATACCCCACCCCAACCTTATTCTCTTACACATACACATACACACTTCACACACCTTATTCTCCATCATGGTTCTCATTCCATCCTTCAGTTCAAAATGTAATAAAAAAGAATAAGGACTTTATGAAAGACTAGAGACATTCTATAATGCACAATGCACTGCTTTGGAACACAAGTCTGGGTCTGCGGTTCTCAAACCTGAGAACATTTTAAACACTAAATCCCCAAGTCCAAAGAGATTCTGACTCAACATGTCTGAGGTGGAACCAGGCTTCAAAAAAACAACAAGAACAAAGAATTTTAACTCTTCAGGTAATTCTCATGACCATCCAGATTTGGGATCGACTGCTCCAGTTCCCATTTCACTCTTCTAGAAGATTCCTTGGGGGGTTTCATTACCATTGTTTTGTTGCTGCAGCTTCTTCTGCTAGCTCTCTGCTGACTGATGTGGCCTGCCAACATTTCGTGGTGGAGAGAGCTTGATACACTGCCAAGTTTCCCAATGGTCCTGGTGAGCAAGAACAGCGTCCACATATCATAATCTAGATCCCCACTGGTGCAGTTTCGCCAATGGGCATTGAATTGTTTCTTGAAAAATTAGAAAACATTTGTGAACATTACCAAGTCCGTTTGAAACCCGGACGTGCATAATATTCAGGGGGGACATAACCAGTTTGGGGCTTCTCTAACTATTGAAACGGTTTTTGATAAGATGTAGAAAAGGACAAAAATTAGTGATGTTTATCATGAAGGCATCAAATAGCAGTGCAGTGTAAGTGAAAAATGTTATCTAGATCTGAGTTTCAGTTCAATCTTTACTACTATGAAAAGGAACTTATATCTGGAACTTCGAAGGATCAATTTATAAAATTAAAGACATTGTACCTAAAGCACCTGGCACCTTATCAATGGTATCCCTTCTATTAAAATATTTAATAATTGTTCAAAATAATCTGAGCATCAACATTTTCAATGCTCAAAATAATCTAAAGAGGGTAAATTCTGTAAACCCGGTGATGTGCTCTTGTGAGAGCTGACTATGTGCATCTTTCCAAACTCCAAGTTCAGTTGTTCAGCAATCAGTGATAGTAGCTGTATTTACATCATGGAAATTGACAAATGTATATATAGATCAGGGCTCTTTTCCTAAAAAGCTGGTCATTAAACATTTACCTTCATACCACTATAAAAAGTCACAACCTCAGCAGAAAGCCAGAATGACAAAATAAGCACCTAACTTGGTATTTCATTTTATCTCTACAATTTGCATCCATATAACCAAACCAGGATTCTGCCCCTATGATGTTTTTGCCCATAGACCACAAAACATCTCGTAACTATTATCTCATTAACTCTCCCAACACTCTGAGGGAACCGGGGAGGTTAAGTGACTTGCCTGAGACAGGACTGGAAATTGATGGTGAAAAGCAGAACTAAAGTGGTCTGTACTAACTACTTCTGCCACCCTTCCTACACATCAGTACCCTAAAGACTGTTATTAAAGGCCTGGGGAGCAATTACCCACAGTGCTTTTACCTCATAACCCAAATAGCCAAAGTTTCTTTCTTAGGCTGTAGTTCCAATGCTCTTTCCTTTGCGTATAAATTTCACTCCCTCAAATGACCCAAGCTCTTGGAGGCTTTTCCCCAGGGTTACGTGTCCTCAGTTAGTCAACTTCCTCTGCATTCTTTCTTCTAGTCCAAAGGCCTGTGTTGGAAAACACAGTTGCCCAGAGTTAGGGTTCTGTTCTTACTCCAACAGAGGCAGGTGGCATCATAACCAATCAACACGTGTTTTTATTTGTGACCCTTTCTCTGGACTCCCCAAGGGCAGAGACCCAAGAGTTGTTTCTCTTTCTGACTTCATCTCCATAATATTTTGGGAGTGAATGAATAACCTTATGGTAAACAGTCTCTAAATTGACTTCCAGTGATCCTCACCCTCCAATGGATTTTCACGTGCAAGTGTAGTCCCCGTTGCCCCTTGAGTATGGGTAGACCTAATGTCTTCCTTCTAATGAATAGAATATGGCAAAAGTGACAGGATTTCACTTGCAAGGTTAGGTTACAGAAAGACTACAACTTCCATCTTTATTGCTATCTTTTATGTGCATGCTCTCTCTCCCTCATTTATTCTCTCTCTCTCTCTCTCTCCCCACTTGCTCTGGGGGAACAAGGTACCATGTGTGAAGTGGCCTTATGAGACACCCACATTGCAAGGAACTGATATCTTTGGCCAACAGCTAATGAGAACGTAAGGCCTGCCAACAGCCACATGATGAATTGGAAATGGACACTGAGGCCTGCCAACAGCCATGAGTGAGTTTGGAAGTGAATCCTCCTCCAGTTGAACCTTGATGTAACCACAAGTCCCAACCAACACCTTGATTTCAGTATCATGAGAGACCCCAAGCCAGGGGACCCACTAAGCACACCCAGATTTCTGACACAAAGAAACTGTGCAATATTAATATTTGTTGTTTTAAGCTGCTAAGTTTGGGGGTAATTTTTTTAATACAACAATAGATAACTCACACAACCCTAAAGGAAATAGTCAAACATTTTCATGATATAAATCACCTCCACTGGGTGGGGCCTAGCATATGTAACAGGGCTTTAGCATGGCCTCCTCTTCTTCAATCAAGACATCTCTAAAGTTCATGACACTTGAAAGTCTGCGTTAGGGACAAGACTGTTCCAGTTTGGGGAATGATCCAACACTCCAAACTAAACTGAAAAGAAGTCAATGGCAACCTGGTAACTAGAAATTCCAAGTCCTCTATGTTAGGAAGTCAAGTCTTCTAGTAAAAGAGAGGCCAGAAAGGGAAGTAGATGCTATGCTCCAAGCTGCCCTTTCTGGTTTTGCATGAGTAATTCTTGCAGCTGGCATTTCACTACAACCACAGGATTGTGGCACCGCAAAGGTGGCCATTTTCAAATATGGCCTGACATCAGAAAGTAATTCAACTAGATGATGCTGGGACTTGGCCAAAATAAGTAGCATTTAAATAATTGGGGCCAATTAATAGCATCACTTTTCTGTGGGACCACATGACTATGATGTGAAGAAATAAAAGCCTTTGTTGTTTTGAAGGGCAGGGGCAACTAGAAGTTTTGCAGCAGACACTTAAAACATTTTCCTCCCTTAGCTCACCAAAGAAGATATCAGTTAGTGGCTTCAGGAGCTGGGTGTGGAAGGTGTTGTTTGGAAAAGAAAATTAAACTGATGCTAGACAGAATGTGAACCAATGTTACATTTCTCACAGAACCTAAAACAGACTATTTAGCCCTACATTGTAAACTTATTTTCCTGATCTAACTTATCTGTCTGAAATCACAGCATTCTGTATCAAGAAAGGTATGGAAAGCTACCCCACCCTCTCAAACAGCAAATTCTGATTTTCCAGAATAATTTTTGAATTTTTTTAAAAATGATCTTTAGAAAAAACACTTTCCAAAAAATCAGGGTTTGTTCCTCTGTTTTTTGTACTTGTCTGCCTGAGACAGAGCAAGAGGACACTTATCTGTGCTATTTTCCACCTGGGACGGGTTTTCTGCATCTTATGTGTAGATTGTTTCAAAAATATTTCATTCATATTTTGCATATTTCTTTTTTTCTTTCTAAATAATTACCCTATTACCTAACATCAGGGAGCTGTCTGCATCTATGAATTGAAGCTCATCAACTAAACTGATTTCAGTTGTATTTGAGATGCAGTATTTTATCCTGTCTTTTTCATTTTATCTGATGACAGTGCTTGCAATTTCTCCCTCAATAAGCAAAGATGACTTAGATCTGGGGCCTGATAAATAAGCATGCAAATTTAATTTAGAAAAGGAGGATAACCTAAAGTTCCCGGAGAGAAAAAAGGATTTTCAACTCCCCACCGTACACACTTTAAATGACAAAGCAAAGCAGCAGCATTGTCCTCAAACAACATCTTTCAAAGCAACATCAGTGCTCCCCGATGTTAGGTAATAGGAATAAAAATTCAGAAAGAAAAAGAGAAGCCCTTAAAAAAAATACAAGGAAGGAAACATTTTTAAAACAAGTATCATTAATCCTTCACATTACCTTGAGGCAGAAACAGGCAGAGCAATGTAAAATACTGCCGCGTGTGTGAGGGGGAAACGGTGCTTTGGAAGAACACGATGAGGACTCCTGTTGAGGACCCGATGGAGAATGTGAGCGTCTGACGCCCTGCATCGGCCCGAACGATCCAGACCCATTAACAGAAGTGGGAAACGAGCAAGAACCGTGACGTGGAAGGAGAGATGCCCAGTAACTTTCAGTAACAGAAAATAAAACAGAGGAAGCCAAAATCTCCAGTGGAACGGAAGAAACCCCATGAATTGTCTTAGATTTCAGGATCAGTGTTTTTTTCTTGCTGGAGAAGAGGCTCCCCGAGGGCAGCAGCAGAGACAGCAACTTCTGCACGCAGGAAACCTGATCAGAAATCGCTCTGGGCTCCAGCGCTTGGAACTGAGACTGGCAGAAGGAAGGGCTCGGCCAGGGGTAACGTTTTTTAAAGCATAGAACTGCTCTGTGACTGTGTGTGCACGTGCGTGTGTGACAGAGAGAGAGGCAGAATTTTTCCTTTCTCAACATGTCTGTCTCTTTCCTGCATGGCAATTTCTGATATTCCTTGCTTTCCCGGGGGAGGCGAGAGGCGCCCCCACCCCCGGCCGTGGTCACTGCTGACCTTGCGGAGGGTGATCCGAGAGCGCGCGCGAGCGCCGGGTGCCTTCAGCAGGGCGAATATTTGACGAAACAAAAGAACGCTTGCCAATCAGAAAACGCTACCCGAGAACAAGGATACCCTCTCTTTGTGTTTTGAAAACTCTTTAATTAGCAAATGCCCTGGTTTCTAATACGTATTAAAACTTTTCTACCCACATTCCAAATAGAGGATCAAATTATTGCCTCTGCAACGAAGATGGGGTCCTAAATGACCACACGCCCGAAGAATTAGGGAAAACAAGGCAATTCAACACATGCTTTAAACCAAACAGTGTTCCTCTGCGCTCGGTCTCAGGTTACTTTTATAACCATTCACGGCACCCCCACCCCGCCCACGACACTTAGTTTTCTCACAACCTCACTAAAGCTACATCAGATCCCTACAGTCTGGGCCGTGCGTTCAGTTGGGGTGGCCTGGGGCCGGGGGTCCCCGCTCCCGCTTCTCCGGTAGGAAGGATCTGCCTTTCCTCCCGCCTAAGTGGGCCCCCTCCATCCGACTCCGATTTCTCCTCGGACGCGGCCCCTCCTCCTTTTTACAACCAGGAGTGGGAGTGAGAGGGGATTGTGACCTCATGTCGTCTGTTTTGAGTCTGGGGAGAGAAAAGCGATCTGAGAGATGCACCCCCTTTTGCCCCATACCAAAGCCTACATTTAGGACCCGGCTTCCTAAAAGTCCCGGCAAAACCCAGCATTTTCAGACCAAGTACGGCTAATGTGACTGCGGGTCAAGTCTCTGCTCAGGCTCTGCATTATTCTCAGCTTGGTTCTCCCTGCAAAAGTCTATCCCGATGCACCATTCAGGAATGTGTATTATAGTGTTCTCAGAAAAGGAACAAATCTTTCAAGCAAACCCCCTTTCTGGTGCGTATACCGCCCCCCCCCCCCCCCCCAGCGAATTCAGGGTAAAAGTTTTTCTTAACTTTTCTCTCCCAGCCCCCTGCCCCTCCCCTCAGGAATCCGCCCAGAGCGCTGCAGACACCGCCTCTCAGGTTCCCTCGCCGGCCCCTTCCGACTTCCACCCAATCCAGAGGCGGCCACACAGAAAACAAATGCTGCTATTGGGCAGCCCTGAAACTCGAGGACCCGCCCCCGGAGTGGTTTGTGAATGGGGGGAGGGGAGAGGGCGGGACAGCCCGGAACCCGGCGATCCCGACGCTTCTTCTGGCGAGTTGCTCGGCTCCGAGGCGTTACTCTGCGCTTTCTCCAGGCCAGCGGTGGTGGCGACGGCGGTGGGTCCCGGGACTCACGGGCCAGGGCTGCGCGGGGCTGGAAAGGCCAGGCCCAGGCCTCGGGCACTCGGACCTCGCAGCTTCGGACGCGGTGTAACTAGATTTCGAAAAAGAACTCGCTGAGCTCTTGGTTCCAAGGCACCGACTAGACTCGGAGCGAGAATCAGCCGTTTGGCTGAAACTTGGATTCGAGCTTTTGGAGCTGAAGCAGGAGCGGGGAGTGTTGAAGAAGGCGAAGAAGGAGGCGGCGAGTGGAGGCGAGGAGGCGGAGCAGCACCACGGAGGCAGCGGCCTCAGCTAGCAGTCAGCGACGCCGGGCTCTCCCCTGCGGGGAGCTGGACTTGGAGTGGGGGGCGCGCGCGTTGCTGTGCACCGTGGGTCGGAAGACTTTGGGCAAACTTTCAAAGGTGGTAACTGGAGACGCTTGTTGCTCCTCGCCGCAGCAAAAGCCGCACCGTTACGTCGCGGCAGGAGGAGAAGGCGGCGCCCCTGACCCAAGCCAACGAGTTTGGGCCCCCGGCGGCCGCGCGACTGCTGGGTGGAGGCGACTGTGGCGCCCCCGCGGCGCAGGCACCTCAGCTGCAGCGCCCTCGGCTCCGCGCCGCCCACGGCCGGGCCCCGGCGCCGGGAGGACTCTCATGAGCCCGGCGCGGTGGCGCCTCCCGGGATCCAAGCCTCTCTTGGCTACCTCGTTGCTCTTCTCCAGCTGAGAACGCCGCTGCACCCTCGACCGGTGATGTGGGGCCCCGGCGCGGCCATGCCGCGCTCTCTCGTGGGCCTATGCACTCTGGTGCTTGCACTGTTGGGCGCGCTCGTGCCCGCGGGCGCCGGGGCGCAGCCGTACCATGGTGAAAAGGGCATCTCGGTGCCGGACCACGGTTTCTGCCAGCTCATCTCCATCCCACTGTGCACGGACATCGCCTACAACCAGACCATCCTGCCCAACCTGCTGGGCCACACCAACCAAGAGGACGCGGGCCTCGAGGTACACCAGTTCTACCCGCTGGTGAAGGTGCAGTGTTCTCCCGAGCTGCGCTTCTTCCTGTGCTCCATGTACGCACCTGTGTGCACCGTGCTGGATAAGGCCATCCCGCCGTGCCGCTCTCTGTGCGAGCGAGCCCGCCAGGGCTGCGAAGCGCTCATGAACAAGTTCGGCTTCCAGTGGCCAGAGCGGCTGCGCTGCGAGAACTTCCCGGTGCACGGTGCTGGCGAGATCTGCGTGGGCCAGAACACGTCCGACGGCTCCGGGGGCCCGGGCGGCGGCCCTACCGCCTACCCCACTGCGCCTTACATGCCTGACCTGCCCTTTACCGCGCCGCCCCCGGGGGCCGCTGACGGCAGGGGCCGTACTACCTTTCCCTTTTCGTGCCCCCGCCAACTCAAGGTCCCCCCCTACTTGGGCTACCGCTTCCTGGGCGAGCGCGACTGTGGGGCCCCGTGCGAGCCTGGCCGTGCCAATGGCCTCATGTACTTTAAAGAGGAAGAGAGGCGCTTCGCCCGCCTCTGGGTGGGCGTGTGGTCAGTGCTTTGCTGCGCCTCCACGCTCTTCACTGTTCTCACCTATCTAGTGGACATGCGGCGCTTCAGCTACCCCGAGCGGCCCATCATCTTCCTGTCGGGCTGCTATTTCATGGTAGCGGTGGCGCACGTGGCCGGCTTCCTCTTGGAGGACCGCGCGGTGTGCGTGGAGCGCTTCTCCGAGGACGGCTACCGCACGGTGGCGCAGGGCACCAAGAAGGAGGGCTGCACCATCCTCTTCATGGTCCTCTACTTTTTCGGCATGGCCAGTTCTATCTGGTGGGTCATCCTGTCGCTCACTTGGTTCCTGGCGGCCGGCATGAAGTGGGGTCACGAAGCCATCGAGGCCAACTCGCAGTACTTCCACCTGGCGGCGTGGGCGGTGCCTGCAGTCAAGACCATCACCATCCTGGCCATGGGCCAGGTGGACGGGGACCTGCTCAGTGGGGTGTGCTACGTGGGCCTGTCCAGCGTGGACGCGCTGCGGGGCTTTGTGCTGGCTCCCCTGTTCGTCTACCTCTTCATCGGCACATCCTTCCTGCTGGCCGGCTTCGTGTCGCTCTTCCGCATCCGCACCATCATGAAGCACGACGGCACCAAGACCGAGAAACTGGAGAAGCTCATGGTGCGCATCGGCGTCTTCAGCGTGCTCTATACCGTGCCGGCCACCATCGTCCTGGCCTGTTACTTCTACGAGCAGGCCTTCCGTGAACACTGGGAGCGCACCTGGCTCCTGCAGACTTGCAAGAGCTATGCGGTGCCCTGCCCGCCCGGCCATTTCCCGCCCATGAGCCCCGACTTCACCGTCTTCATGATCAAGTACCTGATGACCATGATCGTGGGCATCACAACTGGCTTCTGGATCTGGTCCGGCAAGACCCTGCAGTCTTGGCGCCGCTTCTACCACAGACTCAGCCACAGCAGCAAAGGGGAGACTGCGGTATGAGCCCCGGCCCTTCCCCCACCCTCCCTTCCTCCACTCTCCAACCGAGGGAAAGGCGCGGGAGGGAAAGAACTTGGGGGAGGGGGGGTTGTTAGTGTAACCTCCCCCCCTCCAATGAGAGGTGACTTGGAAGTAAGAAGACTTAATGTAGACGTGGGACGAGGGGTGGGCTTGGGTAGGAGGCCTGAGTGGAAAGATGGTTCGGGTGAAAAGACTTCTGGCAAAGACTTGCAGGATAATGATAATGAAACTAATAATGATGGTGTTTATCATGTACGCTACGGACCGACCTGGCCTCTCGAGAAGAGAAGATTGCTCTGAGTTCTTCCCAGATCCGGCTGAACTGGGACTGGGAGCGATTCCCCTGCTGCAAGACGAGTGGCCTGTCCTCAATCGTGTGAGGCCCGGGTGAAAGGTACAGCTCTGTCTGCGGCGGCCGCTTTGTTGGAAAAAGGGAGGACTCCCTGCGGTGCCCTTGTCAAGCGGTGGTCAAACCATAATCTCTTTTCACTGGGGCCAAACTGGAGCCCAGATGGGTTAATTTCCAGGGTCAGACAGTAGAGTCTCTCCTCCCCTGCCCCCTCCCGCCTGGTTTGCCCCTCCCCACCACTCCTTTCAAGTCTTGTAAAATAAGCATTTGGAAGTCTTGGGAGGCCTGCCTGCTAGAATCCTAATGTGAGGATGCAAAAGAAATGAAGATAGCTTTTGGAGATGATGCAAAGGAGATGAGTAGTAGGTATTTCTGCTATTTTTAAAATGTTCTGTGGAAGGCAGGAGAAAGAAACAAGGGCGTTTTATTTGGTTTAATGCCCTGAAAAGAAGTGATGACTTGTTGCTTTTCAAAACAGGAATGCATTTTTCCCCTTGTCTTTGTTGTGAGAGACAAAAGAGGAAACAAACGTGTCTCTCTGTGGAAAGGCATAACTGAAGACAGCAACTTTTACAGGCAAAGTCAAGCAAATCTGAGGTCTCTTTGGATGTTAATTTGGTTAAGATAAACATTGCTTTTTAAGGAAAAGTGAAAGGCCTGTGCTTCCATGCCCCCATTGGGTCAGAGGTTCTGACTTGGCTGAAGGAAATGCAAAGGGTTTTGTTGGGTGTTTTTTCATAAATTTAATTCAGAACACATGATTCATTGGGCGCTGTAAAATGTTTAGGGTTATCTCTCCCTTCATTTTTTTTTTCTTCCTATAAACCTGCATTTAGGTTTTGTTTCTCCCCCCGCCCCCCAATTTGAATCCTTCCAGCTAAAAGGTATAGCATAATGTCTCAACCTCCACAATACAGGAAAGTTAAATTTAAAAAGTAAAAACAAATTTGTTTGGTCCTGTTTTTGTAGTCCTACAAATCCACTTATAAAACATCATGTGTATGCTGACCTGTCTTTGTGTGGCGGGGCGGGGAGGTGACCTACAGAACTGACAGTGAGTGAAGAGGACAGTTCAAATCGTGGGCCCCCGTTCTAAGGAAAATCATTAAAAGGAGGTAAACTTCAAAGTCATTCTGGAGTTCTTTGAAATGTGCTGGATGATTTAAATTTATTAATCTTAAATCATGTACTTTTTTTTTTCTATAATAGAGTTCTGATTCTTTTGCATAATGGTCTAAAGCTGAGCAGAGAATCACTGGAGCTAACCTCACTCCTCTGGCACCACCCTGCAATCTTGCAACACTGTCCTATTTCTCAAAGCAGTTTTTAAATGCTTTTTTAAATCATTTTTAAATCATAGAGGGTACTGTCAGGAATACAAGTTACTTTATATAATCTAATGTTCAGTGGAGTGGAGCTGCTTTTTATATTCAAGTTAACATTGACCTTGTGCTTCTTAATCCTCCCAAACCGTCTTATTTGTCAGATTTTTAAAACTCCCACCATGCAGTTTTTCAGGATATTTTTTGTTGTATCTTTTGCATGTGAAATTTGTAAAATAGAGACAAGTGCAGTATGTATATTTTGTAAATCTCCCATTTTTGTAAGAAAATATATATTGTATTTATACATTTTTACTTTGGATTTTCATTTTGTTTTGCCTTTAAAAGTCTACAAGGAAGCCCCACTTTATCACATGTACAGATCACAAATAAATTTTTTTAAAATACAGAGTGAACATTTATTTAGTTTACAGTGCCTATATATCATTAAGCCAAAGAACTAAACTTTGTGTTATGGAAACAAGGTGTGGAGGGACGTCATTGGATGGATCTCTCGAAGAGGAAGAGGTGGTATATTAGTGAGGTCTTTTTTTCCTTAACCTTTTAAAATACGGTGTAATGAATGCCTTAATTGTCCCTTAATTTTTTTTTCTGTTGTTGCTGCTTCCTGCTTCCCTCCACACCACCCACCACACACTCCCTTAAGCCTTTTCACAGCCTGCTTTGGATAACTTATTGAAGGTACAGAATAAGCATCCCCTTTAAAGAGGCGCTATCTGATCCATGTTTTTACTGCCCTTCGGAGGTGAAGTACATATCTGAAAGAGGACTAGAAGATATTTTTGGTCTGCTTTTCTTGGGAAGAATTCAGTGAGTTTTGTTTTTTTTTTTAACTGATTTGTGTTTTTGTATCCTGATGAATCTTATCTAAATTGCTAATACTTAGGTAAGTCCTTTGGTTTCAGGTTGGCCAGGAAAGTCAGTAGATGATTCCAGATATCAGGAGCCTTGCATATGGAGCATTCCTCAGCTATAAGCTTCACTCTACCTTCTAGATCACTAGAACCAGAGGCCAAGTGATTCCCCGAGGTGACAGTGAAGGTGGCAGTGACTCAGCAGCTCTGGCAGGAATGGACTCTATGCCTAACCCCAGGATGGCCTCAGAAGTCACCGAAGCTATTCTTTCCTCTGGTTGGAGAGGCTAACTTTGGAATCAGATTCAACTAAGAAGCCTTCACTATCCAGGCACTTTGATATTAAACAGTCTCTCAGGGACATGATGAAGGCATTCTGAATTCTTCCAATTCCAAGCCTCACTAGCTTGCCTTTTTTTTTTTTTTTCCCCCGCTGCCTCTCTTTAATTCAGGTGCCTGTTTCCTGGCTTTTCATAATGTAGTCGCTTCATTTCTCGGGCAGCTGTGGAAACCCAGCAGCAGACTGGATGCTGCTGTTTTCCTTCCCTTCTTCGGCTCTAAGTTTCTGTACTTCTAAAGCTCAACAGAAACAGTTCTGTTTTTGTTTTAATTAACAGGCTCACACACATGGCTGGTGTGTTTTACAAACACACAGAATGAAAATCAGTGACAGACGGTCCTCCCCAGGAGGAGGAAGTCACGCCGCTGCACTCTGGGCAGAGCAGCTTTAAGATCCTCCAGGGTTTTCATCACAATGGGTGTGAGGTCATCTTAACCTGTGAAGATTTGGGCATCAAGGAAGGGGAAAAATAGTGACTTTAAGTCTCTTAAGGTTTATCCAGTTTTGCTCATAAAATGACACCTTTTAGGTTAAAGCATGCCTTTTTTAACACCACACTAATACCGCCTGTTAAGAATGTTTGCTTTTAGAGTAGGTGGAAAGCTCCCAACAGGGTTTTTTTGCTCACAAATTAACTGCTGACGGCACTTAGACCCTTCTGTGGGGAGAGCTGTGTGACTACTCCTATAAATGTGTCCCCTTTCCTCTTTTCAGCACTGCCTGGTCCTCCGAGGCTCACAGACTGAAGAGCATTGCTCTTTAGTGAGGGAACAAAGACCGTGTATGAATAAATTACTACCTGCTTTTTCGTAAGCAAAGATAAAAGTGCTCAGTTTAATTCATTTTACATTGTGGTGTGTCCTTATGTAGTGGATTTTTACCTAAGAATTTTAGAAGCTCAGGGATTTTTTTAAGGGGGTGCCTCTAAGGCAGAAAATATGTGAGGGAGAGTGTTTGTGCAAGGGCACGTGTAAAGGTTAAGAAAAACATTGGCAGGAGTTGGGTGTTAATCCCTAGATAAGGAGCAGAAACACTTGTGAAAATTTTCTGCAGTTTATAAAAAAAAATTGGTCCACACAATAACTGCACGTAACACCTAATCTTTTAAAGTAGGTATGTGAGAAATCTTGGCAGGAAATAAATGTCTTGTCTCTTACCATTAAAGAAAGGTAGGATTTTTTTTAATGTACTTGATAGAAAATAGTGATATTAGAAGTTTTCTGGGTAGAATTATAAAAGTGTAACAGCTGTAGGTCTGAACCTGTAATTATACTGGGAAATTCTCTTCCAACTCTCCCATCTTTAATTTCACTGAAAAGGCAGGTGGCTATTTATAGATGGTATATTTTTATATAAGCATATGTGGATGGTGAATAACAGTCCAGAGGCTCCAGGAAACCCTAGAAGAGACCAAAAGCACTCCAAAGTGGACTTAAACAATTCATAGAGCTGTTCTATTTTTCTCTTATTTCACCCTTAGTGGCATGAAACTGCTTTCCTAAAACTTGGTTCTCCAGCTCTTCAATTTGTGGCACTTCTTACATCTGAATCTGTATTCCTCACATTTCACACAAAAGTGAACTAGTTAAAAGGGTACCATTAAAGTGTCAGGTCTTGGGTAAACACACATTGTGACTCTTACTCTCTTTGGTTAAAAAAGTTTGGTCACTTGGAATTTTCTCGATTAGTGCCACAGTCTTAGGAAAAAGGAAGTTGACCAAGGCACTAGTTTATTATAAGTGACCCAGTTCCAGAAGTACTGACCAAGCAGCCACTACATGAAAGGTGCTATGACAGGGACTGGTGGGATTACAAATAAAAGTAAAAGACACAGTCCACCTGAAAAACTTGATACATAGTTCAGGGCGAGGAGGGCATCCCCAAGAAGGAATAAGCAACTAATTATATTTCTAGACAGAGCTTGGCAAGTGTCATTATAGATCCCAAATTCTGTTTAGAAGAGTATTATTTGACATTTGGTGGCATTTACTGTTTTTAAAATAGCCACTTTCACATTCATTATTTGACTTTATCCTCACAATTATTATAACAACCCTATAATGTGGAATAATTCCCATTTTAAAGATGAAGGTTATTATCCCTAACCCTCTTTCAGAAAACTTGAAACTAACAATAAAATTTGAAGCTATTGTGAGGGATTCAAAAGTAGTTAGCTGGGGGCCCACGTCATTTTACAAGGAACTTGAGGGAGCTCAAGTCCACCTCTTTGCTATTTAGCTTCCTTTAGTGCTTCACACCTGTGCATCTCTTTATGCAGCTTGACCCTGGCACCAGATTCAGTTTATAGTTTAAGAAGTGGTCTTTCAGAAATGGACTTATTAGGAGCAAAAATTGGCACTTGGGAGGCAGAGACAAAGTGTATGGGGGGTGGGGGG
>PVJI01015446.1:0-41119 GCA_004026765.1 Micronycteris hirsuta | reverse complement strand
GCATTCATTGGTTGATTCTTTTTTTTAAGTGTATTTTATTGATTATACTGTTACAGTAGCCCCAATTTTTTCTCCCTTTTATCCCCCTCTTCCCTGCATTGCCCACCCTCCAACATTCCCCAACCTTTAGTTCATGTCCATTGGTCATACATATAAGTTCTTTAGCTTCTCTATTTCCTATACTGTTCTTAACCTCACCATATTTTATGCCCACCAATTATGCTTCTTACACACTTTACCTCCCCCTCCACCATTATCCCCCTCCCCCACTGATAACCCTCCATGTGATCTCCATTTCTGTGATTATATGTTCTTGTTCTAGTTATTTGCTTAGTTTGTGTTTTTGTTTTTTAGTTCAGTTGTTGATAGTTGTGAGTTTGGTCATTTTACTGTTCATAGTTTTTTATCTTCTTCTATTTCTTAGATAAGTCCCTTTAACCTTTTCATATAATTAGGGCTGGGTGATGATGAACTCCTTTAACTTGACCTTATCTGGGAAGCACTTTATCTACCTTTCCATTCTAAATGATAGCTTTGGTGGATAGAGTGATCTTGGATGTAGGTCCTTGCATTTCATGATTTGAATACTTCTTTCCAGCCCCTTCTTGTCTGTAAGGTTTCTTTTGAGAAATCAGCAGATAGTCTTATGGGTACTCCTTTGTAAATAACTCTCTCCTTTCCTCTTGCTGCTTTTAAGATTTTTCTCTTTATCTTTAATCTTGGGTAATTTAATTATGATGTGTCTTGGTGCATTCCCCCTTGGGTTCAATTTCTTTGGGACTCTGAGGGCTTCCTGGACTTCCTGGAAGTCTTTTTCCTTTGCCAGATTGGGGAAGTTTTCCTTCATTATTTGTTCAAATAAGTTTTTAATTTCTTGCTCTTCCTCTTCTCTTTCTAGCACCCCCATGATTTGGACATTGGAATGCTTAAAGTTGTCCCAGAGGATCCTATGCCTCTCCTCATTTTTTTACATTCTTGTTTCTTCATTCTGTTTCGGTTAGATGGTTATTTCTTTCTGTTGTTCCAAATATGTTGATTTGAGTCCTGGTTTCCTTCCCTTCACTGTTGGTTCCCTGTACATTTGCCATTGTTTCACTTTGTATAGTGTTCATTTGTTCTTTCATTTTGTGACCAAGCTCAATCAATTCTGTGAGCATCCTGATTACCAGTGTTTTAAGCTCTGCATCAGATAGGTTGTCTATCACCTCGTCACCTAACTGTTTTTCTGGAGTTTTGATCTGTCCTTTCATTTGGGCCATATTTCTTTGTCTCAGTGCACCTGCTATGTTGTGAGGAGAGGGGTCTTAAGTATTCACTGGGGCAGGGCAACCCTCTTTGCTGTGTTGTGGCACTGTCTGTGGGGGAGGGGTCAGAGAGGGAACAATGTCGCTCACTTGCTCAGCTCTAGCCCCACTTTGCAACCAACTCTTCTGTGAGACTGGGAGTTTCTCCGCCTTCTAACCCCCACGGGATTCTATATCCACAGGTTTTGAGTCTTTAGTTTCCCTGTCAGCCAGTCCCTGCCTCACCTGCCTGGTCCACTGCCTTGCCATGGGTCCTCTCTGCTGGTCTGCCTGTCTCTGCTCTTCCTCCCATTCTGGATGAATGTTTCTTTACCTTCTTGGTTGTCAGAGTTACATGTTGTTCGACTTTCTGGCAGTTCTGGTTGTTTATTGTTTTTAAATTGGTTGTTATCCTACTTTTGGTTGTGCAAAGAACCAAAGCATTTCTACCTACACCTCCCTCTTGGACGGAACTCTCATTGGTTTATTCTTGTATGTGCCTAACCAAGGATTGAACCCACCTTGGCATATCAGGAAAATACTCTAACCAACTGACCACCCAGCCAGGGCCTTGTTCCTACATTAGAGTCCCATGTTTTATTGGCAGTTGCTCAAAATGTGTAGCTTGGGCTTTAAAAACCACATGTGTGAAATATTTGGTAGTGATGTACATAATTCAGTAGTTCCTATTTTGAGAGAATTTTAATTTAGAAACACCAGTTATTTAAAAGTTGATTTTTAATTTTGGCAGTCATGCTCATGATTATATTCAGGCTTTAAGTATATGAGCTCCTGGAAATAACTGTCATTTATTTTTGTATGAAAGCCTAAGTAGGTTATTTGTCTTTGGCTACATATTATGTGAGGGGTGGAATTTGTTTTGGCTGAAATCATGTCATTACCTAGACTTATGGAATCTGAAGGACTGTAGCATTCTTTATGGGACTGAGAGTGGTCAGCCTAACATGTGATATGCTGTCCATGGTTTGGCATCTAGCAAGCTGTTGGGTACACTCAGCAAGGGTGTCAGGTTCTGCCTGCTGTGGTCTGAATGTTTGTGTCCCTCCAAAATTCAAATGTTGAAATTCTAACCCTCAAAGATGATGGTATTTGGAGTTCAGGCTTTTGGGAAGTGCTTAGGCTACATGGGCGGAGCCCTAATGAATAGCATTAGTGTCCTTCTAGAGGGGGCCCTGGCTGGTGTAGCTCAGTGGATTGAGCGCGGGCTGGGAACCAAAGGGTCCTAGTTCGATTGGTTCGATTCCCAGTCAGGGCACATGCCTAGCCCCCTTCACCATGTGAGGATACAATGAGAAGGTACTGACTATGAACCAGAACCCAGCCGTTCCAGTGCTTGATCATGGATTTCTGGCCTATGGATCTATGAAGATAAATGTCTGTAGTTTATAAGCCACCTAATCTGTGGTATTTTGTTTAACAGCCCAAATGGGCTAAGACACTGCACAGTAGATAATGAGAAAATGATCACTTAAGTAAGTAATAGAGTTTGGCACACAGTAAATGATGAGAAGTTGTTGACTTTATGAGATATAAATTTTTCTACTCTGGATGGATTTAAGGGGTATTTGGGGTTCACGGCTGTTCTGTGGTATCTCCCAATTTAGCCATGGTGTTAAGGAGAGATTATCAGAGTATAGAACTTCTTTGGAGGAACCATTAAGGAATCACAGGACTCAGGACATTACTTCTTCAGCAAAACCCACCTAACAGGCCCACTGTTCATACAGAAATGTCCTCTGGTATTTTTTAAAAACAGCATCCCACTCTACTTCCAGAGCATTTTGATGCCACTCTAGTGAGAGTAGTAATTTTTCAATCAAGGGAGTTCAGGTAACAATTTTTCTGTGGTTACAATCACAGTCTAAAAGAATTGCTTGCATTTCTTAGAGTGAAAGTGCCAAAAACGGTTTTAAAGGTAACAAAATGCCTAGATGTAAAACTTAAGTAATGTTGTTTTATTTATTTGGCCTCAGATTACCCCCTTGTCTTCTTGGAAAAAGTAGCACACATTTTTTTAGCTTTGTTCTGCGGTAGCTGGATAAGAGAAGTGAATGATCAACTGACTCACCTATACAGTCATTTTGGACAAATAGTGTCACCTAAGGTTTCAGCGGTCACGTACATGGTTAATGACCCTCACTCAGGAACTAGGGCCCATAGATAGCTTTGTTCACTTAGCACCGGGCACTGAAATAGAAATTTGCATTGAATACATGCTTGAGTAGTGGAAGAAACCACATATACCCATATATTGTTTCTCCAACTATATTGTATACTCAGAAACAGAGGATGTGACTTATATTCACTTTTTTATTCATTTAACAGTCATTTCTTAGGTGCTCCCTTATGTCTTTTGTACCATGAGCACACAGTAAAAGTTCCTTTTGTTCAGACATAATGTAAAATAATACAAGTAAGTAAACATGGAATAACATGGAATTTTTTACTTTTTAAGAAGCTATTGACTGTAATAGAAAAGCTGCTAAGGGAAGGGGAACCTATTTATGTTTGCCACATGCCCCTAAAATACTAGACCTTGCTCATTATCATAATTGCACCATTCTATGCCTTCCTAATTGGCATAGAACTTTCACTTTATTAATTAGTTCCTTTGTTGTTTGAGCATAAATAGCATGTGCAAGGTGCAGAGATTAGTTCCTCTGCCCTTAGTTCCTCTGCCATTCTTTTGTTCCTAGGGAGAGGCACATGGGAAGGAGGCATGTGGTAGTAGATGATCTGGCCCTTTCATGACTCATCTTTTCTTTCTTTAAAACCTCAGCCTTCCTTCTTCAGATCTCCCAGCTCCCAATAAGGATACTCCTTGGTTATAAAAATAAAAGAAAGAATGAGCTCTGGCAAAACAAAGAGAGCCACAGATTTGTCTTAATATTCTTATGAATGTTAAAAAATATATACACAGTATATGATTTCTTTGATCACAAAACTGAATCATATCAAAATGACTTCAGTTGAAGAGTTCTGTCTAAGGCAGGGATGTCTACCTTTTGGGCATCTCTGGGCCATACTGGAAGAAGAGTTGTCTTGGGACACATATTAAAAACTTTGCGACACATAATCACAAAAAAATCTCATAACGTTTTAAGTAAATTTATGATTTTGTGTTGGGCTGCATTCATAGCCATCCCGGGCTACATGTGGGCTGCAGGTTGGACACCCCTAATCTAGGGTTTCTGGGTGCCAAGCACCCTCATTTATTTAGTCCCTGCTGAAAGCAGAGGAAACTAGGGGTGAAAAGGTCTTCTACATGCTCTTCTTAACACAATATTCATTAAGTAACTTGAAAAAATAAGAGAATTTTTACTAAATTTCCAGCATTAATCTGATTAAGGAGAGAACAGGTGTAGAACAATTTAGTGCCTGATGGGGGAGGGTTAAGATGTATTTCCTGTTCAAGCACAGTTTCCTGGTGGCTCGGTTAGTAGTAACAGCCATCAGCCTGTCTGTACTCAGGGCACTGGGGAAACAAAATACAAAGCAAAACCAGATTTGCTTTAATTTCAACTTAATGTCTTGTTGGTGATCAAGAATCAAATAATTTTTTTAATGAGCTCTTTAGTTTCATCAAAGGGACAGTTAAGATGAGTTGAGTACATGTGCATGCACACAAACACACACACAAACTATTAAGAGACTTTTCATTTTATACTTCTCTGTAGAGTTTTTATTTTTT
The DNA here is from genome assembly GCA_004026765.1 of Micronycteris hirsuta. Lineage (NCBI taxonomy): Eukaryota > Metazoa > Chordata > Mammalia > Chiroptera > Phyllostomidae > Micronycteris > Micronycteris hirsuta. Next base: position 36,124 of record PVJI01015446.1, on the reverse strand, counting down.
CCCAAATGCATGTATTACTTTTTTTCTTCTTGTCAATATGATTATCTAGTGAAGTAAAATTTCTGACTTGTTTTTGTACTTAGCTTCACGTACGTGTACTTAATACATGCATATATAAAATAAAATTGGGACTATGTACTTATTAAAACAGCTAAAATAAAAAATAATGATAACACCAAATGCCAACAAGGCAGTAGGGAATTTGAATCTCATATACTGCTGGTGGCAATGTAAAATGGTACAACCACTCCAGAAAATAATTTGGCAGTTTCTTAAAAAAAAGTAAACATAAACAATACAAATCACTAGTTTCACTCTTGGACATTTATCCCAGAGAAACGAAGACTTATATTTACACAGAAACTTATACACTACTCTATTCAAAATAGCCCCAAACTGGAAACTATTGGATTGGCCAAAAATTTCATTTCATTTTTTCCATATGATGGCTGTAGTAGTACTTAGTTGTCTTTAACTTCATTCTAAACAATTTTGTTAGATTGTATTGTGACAGCGTGCACTTTAAAAAAGTATCAAAATTGGTGAATTTTTGTGCAGCCATTTTAATGTTGAAGATGGAAGAAAACATTTTCAGTGTATTATGGTTTATTTCAAGAAAGGTAAAAATGCAACTGAAACTCAAGTAAAGATTTGTGCAGTATATGGAGAAGGTGCTGTGGCTGATAGAACGTGTCAAAAGTAGTTTGCGGAGTTTCTTGGTACTGTTGACATATTGACCAAAGCTCTTTGCTGTGGGGCTGTTGTATACATTGGAACATGTTTAGCAGCACTCCAGCCTCTACCTAGTAGAAGCCAATAGCAGATGATAGCCGACGTACTCAAAATATCCAGATCAATAAAGTTATTGGTGAAAATGAAAAATGTGTCTTTTATTTTATGGCAAAAACTAAATAGACTTTTGGGCCAACCCAATACTTATGTGTACTTCAGTGGGTAAATGGTTAAATTGATATGTTTATACCATGGAATAGTACTCAGCAATAAAAAGGAGCAAGCTCTTTATATATAAATGAAACAACTTGGATGTATCTTAAGGGCATTATGCTAGTGGAAAAAGCCAACCTTCCAAGGTCACATACTGTATGATTTTTATTTATGTAATTGTCTCAGTCGGTTTTAGCTACTATAAAAAAATACTGTAGGTTACATGGCTCAAACAACAAATATTTATTTCTCAAGGTTTTGGATGCTGGAATTTCTAAGATCAAGGCTCCAGCAGATCCAGCTTAGATGAGGGTCCACTTCCTGGGTTGTAGCAGCTACTCTGGCTGTGCCATATCATGTATCGCATGGCCCATAGAGAGTGATTGGTGTCTCTTCTTCTTATATGGGCATTTATCTCATGGTGAGAGATTGGTGTCCTACTCCCATGACCTAATCTAATCCTAATAACTTCCCAAAGGCCCCACCTCTAAATAACATCACATTTGGGGATCAGGCTTTTAATATGTGAATTTTGGAGAAACAAACGTTCAGTCCATAGCAATAACATTCTTTAAGTTACAATTACATAGATGAAAATCTCATCAGTGGTTGCCAGGGGTTAGGGATGGTAGGGTAGGGAGAAGACTCTCAGTGATAAGATGAAGGAGATCTTTGTGGACTAGCCTTATATCATGATGGGGACGGTGTTTACTGTGTCTACCCTGTACACACACATTGCACCAATGTGAGCTTCCTGATTCTGATGTTGTACTATGATTATATATGATGTAACCACTGGGGAAAAGCTCAATGAAATATACACGGGACCTCTCTGTACAATCTTTGGAATTCCCTGTGGTTCTATAATTACTTCAAAATAAAAACTTAAAAATTTGATTGCAGATCAAATTTGATTTCAGAATATTTTTAGTTCCTTGGCAGACAAGAAACTTTGTTATGTCTTCATGAACCATTAACTTTTTCATAGTTCTACTCTTCTGTCTAGTAGAAATAAGACTAGTCATTGTGAAGCAAATAAGATAATTAGTTACATTTTTACCTTACTACTTTTTAGTTACATTTTTAGATCTCTTGCTGACTCAAAAACTGGTAGCCAGTTTGCTCTTTCATTGTTTCCGTGGCTTGTTGATCAAGTAGATGGATTATTAATTCCATTCATCAACAAGTAATTATTGCATACCTGCTAAGAGGTGGACTCTAACCATGATGTGAATACAGTCATGATGAATAAGACAAAGTTTCTGCCCTCCCAAGGGTTATATTTTTGGCATGTGAAGTGAGGCTAAAAGACGGTAGAGAGAGAACTTGTCCCCAGACCTCCTGGATACTGTGTGAGCTTGGTGTCTCTAAGTAGCATTACCTTAGTGTGGGCAGAATATTTTGGATCTGATGATGATTCTGGCAAGAGAATGAACATGATTTGCTTTCAGTGAACCTAATACAAATTAAGGCCTGTATAAAATATTGTAAGGAAAATAAACAAAAAGAGCCTGACAGTACTATATTATTATCTTTATTGCTGACTCTGTTACAAGACCTGTGATATGGTGTCATAAGACATGCCAGTGGCATTGTTAGGCATGATAAACCGGTATTGGCTCACAAGTTACAGGATTAGCTGGGAATCAAATACAAGGAGTTCTATCTAACTACAGCTCTTTCCTGTTACCTCTTGCAATGCATTCATTGAACACATTCTTGAACTGTTAATATGTACCAACTGTGGAATAAATAAGTCAAACATAGCTCTACGCTGCACCAACTCACAGATATCTGGGGGAAGGCAGTCATAGTGCAGATCTGGCAAGCATGCCCTCTACATCGTGATGCTCCTCAGAGTGTGCTAGCAGTGCCAGCTTCACCAGGCACTTATTAGAGACAGGATTTCTTGGGGGGTGTTACACGCTCTCTAAGAGATTTTTATGCTCACCAAAGTTGAGAAGCATAGTGTTAGGGTTGCTGAAGCCAGCAGCAGACAGCCAGGATATAGGACTATTTCTTTCTCAGAGACCTACCAAGCAGCCTTCTTTCCTGTGGTAGAGGTTACAGGCACAGTCCACCAGGATGGCTGCTTGGCAAAGGCTGGGTTACTACTTTTTGGAATGTTTTCTAGAGCTTCCAAAATGCCTCAATAAATCAGGACTCTCAGGCCAACTTACTGCTTTGCTGCTGGAGCTCTTAACATGAAGGTCACTAGCTGCCCTGGCAAGACCGTGGCTGACGTGTGTGGGGACAGTGGGAGTTACCCTGGCAGGGAAGCAGGCAAGGCCTGGACATTATTTTTCTGGTCTCCTGCTGCTCTCTGCGCTGGGCTTCAAGCTCAAAAGCATCAATGATGGCATTCTCGAGTAGGGCACACCATCCCTCTGTTATCCCAAAGAATGAAGAAGTACCCCAGACAGCACTGAGCAGTGTCCACCAGGCTGATGGCAACGAAGATGAGAGGGCTGTGTCCAAACTGCAGCGCAGGCACAGTGACGTCAAAGTCTATAAGGAGTTCTGTGACTTCTATGCGAAATTGTGAGTGTCTCCTTTCCTAGAGTTCTCCTCTCCCAGATCTAGCCTTTCTGGGTTTTCAATTTGATAGCCATTGATGGTGCTAGTTCCTGGACTTTGAGCAGGGGCCTTCAAGGTGGTACAGCAGGTTCCAGCAGGCAGGTCAGTTGCCTGGTCATGTAAACTTGTGCTGGATGAAACGCAGATGTGAAGGAAAGTGCTACCTTTACAGTAAGAATAATAACATCTGTCTTTAGCAGGTTCCTGATAATAGTACATTTTCACTATATAGTCCAAGAAGGAGGTTTAGAATTTTCATTATTAGGATTGTAATAAATTTTTATACTCTAAAAGTGTCCACAGGTAAGGCGCAGATTGGGAGAAACCAAAAAAATGAATTACAGTCTACTGATAAAAATACAGATTTTTGTGATGTTTAACAATCAGCAGTTTAAAGTATACCAACTGGGTTTTTTAATACTGTCTCTCTAGGGGATTGAATGAATAAAAAAGGATGTTGTGTAACTAGCAAATACATATGTCATACAGTTAGCCCTCAAAGTTCATCTAATTCATATTATTACCAGGCTTTAGCAAAGTTTCCAAAAAACAAAATAGTGCAGAGTATTATTTAGACCAACTCATGTAAGATTGTTGACCTTATACAACATTGAAAGCTTGGAATTATTGCAAATCCCCAATTTGTCAATTGAAAGTTAAGGAGAATTTAACCAACCTGATTCTGTATTTCCATGAACTCATTCTATGTGGTATTGCAACAGATGTTATTTATTTTCACAACTCATAAAGAGTTCTTTTAAGAGTAATTTGGCAATTATAATTACATTGTAACAAAAATGTTTGGTGAACTCTCAAGATGCTTTTTGAATTTATATTTTTTGTGTTTTAATGCCAGAAAATTATTTCACATACTTTGATAAATGAGGCACTTAAGTAATGGGAAGCTTGATGATGCCAGGTGTTTTGTTGTGTGCCTGAATTTTGGGAGTAGATCAGCTAAAACAATTATGACTGGGCTATTAAAAAGATTCTACACTAAAGGCACACACACACACACACACACACACACACACACACATCCTACATAAAAATATATCTAGAGATATTCCCCAATGTACATAATCATTGCCATCAACACTTCTATTGAAAAATCTAGTGGAATTTCTTTTCTCTGAAATTAGTTAACTTATAACTAAACAAATGACAGCTACAACTATCATTCATGACTTTTAAAAAGTAACTTATCATGATTCTCAAATATAAAAGTCAACTGTAAAAAAAAAATACATATGTTAATGTAGTTTCATCCACTATAACAGATGTACCACTTGAGTGGGGATATTGGTAATGGGGAAGCTCTGCATGTGTGGAGCAGAGGGCATATGAGGAATTCGTGTTTCTTCCACTCAATTTTTCTGTGAACCTAAATCTGCTCTAAAACACAGTCCATTAGCCCTGGCTGGTGTGGCTTGGTGGGTTGAATGCCAGCCTGTGAACCAAAGGGTTACCTGTTCAATTCCCAGTCAGGGCACGTGTCTTAGTTGCAGGCCAGGTCCCCAGTAGGGCTCGTATGAGAGGCAACCACACATTGATGTTTCTCTCCCTTTCTTCCCCTCTCTCTAAAAATAAGTAAATAAAATCTTAAAAAAAAAAAACAATCCGTTCAAAGCAATACAAAACACATAATGCCAGAGGAACCAAACAGTAAGATTATTGGTACTTTTGTTCCTGAAAGTTTCCTCCAGTGTTCTGTTTCTTTTCTTTTTCTGCTTGTTATGAAAAGGAATACTTCAAAAATATATATTACATTATCTCTAAAAAACTAGTTTATTTTTCCTGTGGCGGAAATAAAACCATATGCTTCTTTTTATATGTCTACCTATTTTCTATTATATTTTTTGCCTGTTTGACAAAAAACAATAGGAATAATTTTGATTCATATACACCAGATGGCTCTTGTTGTGTTGGCTGTTGTAGTTTTTTTTACTTGACAATCTCAGGGAAATGAGGTCAGTGCCCCTAACTAAATAGTCAGGTATTGCATGTTTGAAAAATTCATGCGGCACACTTGTTGAAAATTGCTAATCTGTGGTATAAAGGTCAATGGTAAACATTTTGATTTCAGGACCCCTTTACACTTTAAAAAATTATTGAGGTCTCCAAATAGCTCTTGTTTTATCTATATTTACTGTATCAAAAAAAATCCCAAATATTTTAGGTATTTATTAGTTCATTTGAAATACTAATAATCTCATTACACAATACAATGTTAATATGAATTTTTGATGAAAAATAAGTGTTTCTAAAACAACAAACACTTGGTGGGAAGTATAGCATTATGTTATGTTTTTGAAATTTCATTAACCTCTCAATAAAGAGAAGCTTCTCAGTTTCTCATAACTGCTTCTGCATTCATCCTATCGTAATACGTTATTTTAGATAAAGTTTGTAAAGAAATTATGGACTTACATAGAGATGTAGTTAGCAGAGGGAGGACCTTTTGAACCTCTGAAAGGGTCACAGTGGACCCTAAATTTTGAAAACCACTGTTCTAGGTAATAATGAATCAGGGCATTCCAAGATGGCCTTATTTCTAGCTTTTATGGAGTTCCATTAAAATCACTGAGGATTTGATGACCCTTGAGAGGGTTTTTAATTAATAATAATGCTTTTTATTTGAGTAGCATCTTCTGGTTTTCAAAGTGGTTTTATATACTTTTTCTTATTTCGTCCTCAAAACAGTACTAAAAATTATCAGGCCAGGTGTGCACTTAACAATACTTCATCAATGTATCGAGTTCTGGCCCGCAAAATCCGTGGTGACTGTGACTGAACACGTGTAAATAAATCTCACACAGAAATATGCAGGAATAGAAAACCAGGACCACGCAACTCCTTCTGTATCGTCTGGGAGAGAGCCTCAAGCCTTGGGTCCAGGGGTTTTTATTGAACACTTTGGGCACAGAGCATCAGAATGGTCATCATTAACTACACATAGATTGTAGGACCAGGGAGGTACATCAAAATGAGAGATATGCAAATGGAAGGGCACACGGAACGTAAACACTGCCAAGAAGAGCCCAGGCATATATTAGCGTAAGTCCTTTGATCCAGGGGGAGAGAGGTTTTTTAGCAAGAGCAAGGTTTTATTTTAAATCTAAGGAACATGTCAGCCTGATTTTCCCACAGGAAATCCTGCTTCCCCATTAGTGAGTCCATGCATGCCAGCTTGTCAAGAGACTTTGCTCCTTGACACTCGTGAAAGCATAGAGCTACAATTCCCCTACTGTGGTTATATGAATTCCCCTACATCAAGGTACACCTGAGGATCTTGGTCAGGAGCAAGGAGGAATCCAAACCTTTCCAGAGTTTTGCTAGGCTAGCCAGGTGTTTTCAATCAGTGGTTTGAGGTTTTATTTCCCCCGCAATGGAGCCCTAGGTTGCATGGTCTGTTTCACTCCCCAGCTTTTTCTCTTGGTTTATCTGCTCGCAAATGAGGGACCACCCGGTCCACCAGTCTCAGCCCCGCTGGGACCTGGTAGGCCAGCCACAGGTTTCACCGGGCAGCTGCAGCGTTGCCCCCACTGCTCCACAAACCGCTGTCTCACTGCACACTCTCTGCCCGACTCTACCCCACTTACCTGTCTGGATGAACGTGTCTTCTTTAACTCCTTGGTTATTGGACTTCCATACAGTTCAATTTTCTGTCAGTTCTGGTTGTTTTTTGTTTTTAAATTGTTGTTTTCACTCTTTTGGTTGTGCAAGGAGGCACAGTACCTACCTACTCCTCCATCTTGGCCAGAAGTTCCTAGTGTGAGATTTGGCAAGGTTTGTCAGGCTGCCTACCTTCTTCCCTTTCTCCTTTTTTGGGGGGTGATGTTTTTATTCTATATTTAAGCCTATTAAGTAAAATTGAGTGTTATTGGTACGGAGGTATAAACGTATTACTGAGTAAGTTAATGGCAAAATTACAAAATAGTAATACTATTCTTTGAGACACTTGTGGGGAATAGGCAGAGTTGCCCTTTGGTGTGGTGGTGGGGGCTTGAGGTAAAATAAGGTATCTATGAAGACTGGCAAAAGCAACAGCAAAACTTAGAAACTAATATGAGACAAGGCAGTTAATCTGTAAAATGGAGACTCTCCTTCCTATCTGCCTCAGAGTGGTTGTAAAGATTCAGGAGGACATTGGCAGTTCCACTTTACGAGGTGGTCAGAAGCTGCACCTGGGGACCAGACACAGGTACAGCTTGCACTCTGAGTGGGCATCTGAAAATAAACTTGCCAGATTACAATACATGGCTTAGCCAATGACTTCTGCTTACGGGACCTTCTTCACTTGGAGGCCTTTCAGAAATAAAATAGTTCCTCATGTGAAATCGGGTGGGGGGGGCAATCATTAGAGAATAACTAATTATATCCCATTATATGCCTTATATAAGGCATATTTATTATATGCCTTAATGCTTGTTTTGCAAACTGCAGTGGTTAGGTGGAGCATGGGATCATTTTTTGAATGCCTCCTGTGTGTTTCCAAGTATAGGAGAATGATTGGCAATGGCATTACCAAGGCGTTGGGCTCATCATCAGTGGTCACTGACTGCTTGATTTTACTTTCCTCATCTGTAAAGTGTGATGGTGTCCTTATCATGTCCTCTCAAGTGTTTGAAATTGATGTTGTAATATCATTGTGATTTTATGAGCAGGGCACCTGGATTCTAATCCTATATCTTCCATTAACTAATTAGCTTTATGGGGCTGGGCTAGTCACTCCACCTCTCTTCTCCAAACCTCCATTTCATGATCTGTAAAGTGATCTTTATAATGCAAAATTCTGTGATTGTAAGATATATTTTATAATATTAGTGCTTAATATTTGTTTTACCAATTAGATTATAGGACTAAGGAATTTCGACTCATTTTAAGAGTTACTTGAGCAGTTGCTTTCAACAGAGTCTAACCAAAGGGAAAATAATGTGTTTGTGCAATGATATGGCATTTAGTTGACATGAAGTTTAAATTCTGTTCCCAGAAGGGAGAGAAATTGGCTTTAAAATGTTGATTTGTAGACATTTTAATTAAGCTACTGATAAAGCTATAAACTCCAGCTCCATGGGGACAACTCTTGACTTTCATCTGTATCCATAGGCATTTACTTGTGGTATATTTATCAAGAGGAATGTCAAAATGTTGAAGAAAAACAGGTTCCAAGCAGGAGGAGCCTTGAGGACTTCACATGCTATGGCAGAGATAGGAACAGTTTGACTTAAGAATTTAAGACACGAGGAAAGAATTGGACTTTATAGATAAAATATGATTTTTGTGAACAGGTAGAATGTGTGTTCTTTAGTTCATTCTGTTTTCCGTCTTAAGTCTAAGAAGAAGTTAATCTGTGACTTCCCTTCCTTTGTTTGTTACAGTAACATGGCCAATGCCCTTGCCAATGCTACCTGTGAGCGCTGCAAGGGGGGATTTGCACCTGCTGAGAAGATCGTAAACAGTAATGGCGAGTTGTACCATGAGCAGTGTTTTGTGTGTGCTCAGTGCTTCCAGCAGTTCCCAGAAGGACTTTTCTATGAGGTGAGTCAACTTGGAGAAAAACATAAAGGTACTGTTCTCCTCCTCCCCACCTTTGCTCCTCTCCCCTCCCTTTTTGAGTCACCTTCTTCTCTTTAAATTTTAATGTCTAAGGTTGTATTGAAGAGCCAGATACAGTGGCAGATACTTGGTACCTGTTGATTATTGATAGCTTATACGTGGAATGCCCTGACAGACTCCATCATTTCTATTCTTCATTTTATCCTTCTATTTCAGAACCCATGGCACCTGTGACTCAGCCTGTCAAACCTGAGCACTTCAGCTCAGCAGTTTCAGAAGCTTCAGCCACAGTTTTTCTGGCTTCTCCACTTAGGTCTCCACTTGCTTGCCCCTACACATTCCTTCCTGATTCCTGCCTTTGTGTCTTCCTCCTTCTCAGAGCACCACTGGATATCTTCTCTGAAGGAGAGGGTATCTGTTACCTACTCCAGGACTTTCAGGCAACCAGTGGGACCTGCCATGCATTCATTTGCTAAAGAGGATTTTGTCTAGAAATGAGTATTTTGGGTGGATACCCTGCCCATATTTAGCTCTTCTATGTGTCTTATGTTCTTTTCCACATTTGTATTTTTCTTGATCCTCTGGTGTTACCATGTGATCTTTACTTCCTCTGTATTCTTACTATGACTGAAACCCCCTTCTCACAGTAAATGTCTACTTTTGGGACTGGTCTAGGGAGGTCGACCTCATGCTCTTAAAGAAGATATAAGTGGTGTGTGTGTGTGTGTGAGAGAGAGAGATCAATTTAGTAATTCACTTTTACCAACCTACTTCTTACATATTTGTATATACATGTTATTCATATGCATATCTTTACATGATAATACATGTACATAGAATTATGTTATAGCCAGAGATTGCTGCTTTTTAATTTCTTCTTTTGCCTAACAGATTTTTAAATTTCCTGGTTTTACCAGCCATTTCTAAGGAAGGAAAGGTACTTAGTTGTCAAATGTCATTAGTAAGTTGATTGCAACTCAGACAGAATATTCCCATAGAAACAATGTCTAGTGAAAGTAGGTTCCCAGGTCAGCCTGCAGAAAGCTTTTTACCTGTCATATTTACATGACATACAGAACTACCATGTATATAGTAACTTCACTCTGGGAAACAGCTTTGAGAGTTTGGATTAGAGAACACTATTTTATTCACTGGGACACATTTTGAGCTCCTACTATGTCCCAGAAACATTCATTACAACAAAAATGCTACCAGTAGGAATAGGAATTGTTTTTTCTCTTTTCTTTTACTTCTGAGCTGCTTTCCTGCACAGTGGGAATCTTTTTCTGTCAAGGGGGATGGCTTTTGGATGGGAATGGCAAGTGAGAGTTGGAGTGAAACCTGAGCAGAAAAGGCACAGTGTCCAACAGCAGGAGGGAACTGGGGGTGAAGGCTGGCAGAGACCCCACCCTGAGGTTGTGGGTGGGGCTGCTATTGATAATGAAGAGGGTGGCAAGTAGATTCAAGAGGAAAAAGGAAATTATTAGAGGCTGAGGCATGGGAAGAGAAAGGCAGTGTGTAAAAAGACCTAAGGACCTGCTTCTGTAGAGCCTTGACAAAACAGTCTCCCATCTCTGAGTAAGCACAGTGGAGGCAGGCCAGGACTAGCAAAGAAGGAGGTAAGACTCCCAAAGCACATTTAAGGGAACCCTAGGAATCTGCCTCCAGAGGAAACATTGTCTTCATACTTTATAAACCCCCTCCTTATCCCTACCTATGTTTTTCCATGAGGCCCAGAGAGGTTGAAGTGTCCTTGATAACAGCAGATTTGTAACATGAGTGGAATTAGATTCTAATTTGGTCTCCTAATATTTGATATGGTACTATTTTTCTTCTGTATTCTATTCAAATGTAAGATATTTTTATTGAAATGGATAATTATGGCAAAGGCTTTAAAAGGAATTCCAGAGCAGCAATATAGAAGAACTCAACAGAGAAAGGCAGGCTCTGTTTTTTCAAACATTTTTTCTTATCATGGTCTGCTATTCCCTCTCTTACCTCCTTTTTCCTATTTTGTCCATTTGTTTGCCATTTAGGAATTAATAATATTGTTAAGCACAATCATCTCCTAAGCTCCTGGGTCCTATATTTGGGTCTTGTCAGGTGCCAAGCTAATTGCGCTTAGTCAGAGGGAAGATTTTGTAAGAGTCTTTAGTAGAACGGAATAAAGCATGACTCATACTTGTCATCCTGCCCACCCCTCACTCCTCTTTACTTCAGGATTATAAATAACCTCCCTGGGCTTCTCTGATAGTGTTCCAGAAGATGTTACAGCACCTACAAGTAGTCTGTTAATGGGCGATTGTCCAGCTTAAGCACCCTGAGGTCCTGAGGAAGATTGCTATTTTAGTTAACATTTACAATTAAAACCCCCTGTTCAGGCCAGAATAGACCTTTTCTTTTGCTTGAATGATATTAGAGAAAAAGCTATCCCCGACTTCTAAGGAATAATCTGCATTGCAGTTATATTCAGCAATAAATTGTTTTCCAGAAAGGATTTTTTTCAAAAATTTATCTGTATTGCTTTCCATTTGAGAGACAACTCTGTTGCTGCAGTCTTGGTGGTAATAGTCATTGCATTGTTTCCACTCTATACCTTTGCTGTGGCTTTTGTCTTATCATTAAAACACCATCCTTCCTTCATTCCCACATCCCTTATTTTTTCTCTAGAAGGCTAGAGATGGATGAAGATTTATAGGTGGGTTCTCTGTACTCTAGATCCCTTTAAAGTGGGCTTCCATTTTTGTTGTGGAACTTCCTGATATTTTGGATCAGATAACCAGGACATTCTTCACTTTGACTACAAAGGCAAGTAGAGTGTAGGACTTGTTTCCTGTCAGTCTCTGGGATGTATGTCTGTAGATAAGCTCACCCAGCTCAGATATTTATGACTTATGTGCAACTCTGCTTTGAGTAATTTAACACCAACCTAGATTATTACCTACATTGGCTCCTTACTTAACACATTTCGTACCACATAGAAATCTCGAAGACATACACCAGGAACCACAGGTTTTTGGGCAAACCGCACGTTAATTAAATCATCTCCTGATACGGTCCTTAACAGATGGCGCGTGAAACACGAGAAAACTCGTGAGTGGCACGAAAAGTGTTAAGATGACTTTGAATCTCACTAGGTTATGTGGTTTAAAAATGAACTGAACTTCCAGTCAAGATGGCAGTCCAGGTAAACACAGTACTCATCTCCTTCCACAACCACATCAAAATTACAACTAAACTATAGAACAACCATCATCCAGAACTGCCTGTCATCAAGCTGAGTGGAATTCCTACAACTATGGAATTAAAGAAGCCATGTTGAGACTGGTAGGAGTGGTGGAGATGCACAACAAACTGACCCCACACCCATCTGTGGATGATAAAAATCGGGAGGGGCACCTTAGCTGTGGAAGTCCCACCTGAGGAGCAAAGTGTCCCAGCCCCATACCAGGCCCCCCAGCCCAGAATTCTAGTGCCAGGAAGAGAAATCCCCATATGATCTGGCTGTAAAAACCAGCAAGAATTAAGGCTGAGGAAGCCTTGAAGTTTGAGGAGCCCCAGGCAGTTCCTCTAAAAGGGCCTACACACAGACTTACTTGGACTCACTCCTTCTGAGCTCCAGTGCGGGGTCACCAGATACATACAGGGGAAAACTGAACTGTTTGGCATCAGGGCAAGAGCTGTAGAGGCAGCTTTCTCCCAGATAGAAGTGCTAGCAGAGACCATTGTCCCTTTTCTGAGGCCTCCCCACACAGAACCAGCAGAGAGGTGCCATATCTGAGACCCTATAAACCTGGCTCATACTGGTTGCCCCACCCTGGTCATTCTCTAAAGCCCTACCCCACCCAACTTTTAGGCTCATCCAAGATTAGAGTGGATTTCCATCCTAATGGCTTATCGTGGTACATGCTTCAGATTTTCCAAAGTTCTCTCAAATAAGCAGCATCTGGCCTCAGTGAACCCCATACTTCTCGCCAAGTGGCCTCAGGCCCAGGACTAGCAGCAGCCAGCCTTGGTTCATAGTTTAACCTCACCCTGAGAACCTCTAAGCCCAGCACAAGTAGTAACCATGTTCAAATCACTGTGTAGTTTGTGTTAGGGGGCCTGCGCAGAACACAGATGGTGGCTGACCTTGGCCTGCACCTCCCAAGAGGCCCTAGAGCCAGCATACCCAATGGACAGCTTCAGACCACATTGAAACATCATCACCTAACCACCTCCACAAGCCATACACTCAAGGGGCAGACTCACTGGGAACCAGAGCCATGCTGAAGGAAGTGCTGCTCTGTGGAGTGGGCCCCTGCATAGCTGATCCTCCATGGTGGTCAAAGGTTGGTGGGTTACTGGTCAAAGCCAGTCCTCACAGCTGATTAGCCTGGGTGAATTCTTCCCTTTGATGTGTCAATAGCAATCATAGCTGAAATACAAGAGGAGAGCATACACAGCCCACATGGTGGGCTCACCTTGAGTACCCAGCTTCAGTTATAGGGGAGGCCGTGCCAGTGGACCCTACAGGACATCTACTGCATTAAGCCACTCTGTCAAGCCTGGGAGACATAGCAGCTCTACCTAATACATAGAAACAACCACAAGGAGGCTGCCAAAAATAGGAGACAGAAATATTGTCCAAATGAAAGAACAGAGCAAAACTGCGGAAAGAGAACAAAGTGATGAGGAGATAGCCGACCTATCTGATGGAGAATTTAAAGCTGTGGTAGTCAAAATGCTCACAGAACTGATTGAGCTTGGTCAAAAAACAAAAAAACAAATGAAGGATACCCAAAATGAAATAAAGCAAAATATTCAGGGAACCAACAGTCACAGGAAGGAAAACGGGACTCAAAGCAACACTTTGGAACAAAAGGGAAAAATAAATATCCAACTGGAACAGAATGAAGAAACAAGAAATCAAAAAGTGAAGAAAGACTTACAAACCTCTGGGACAGCCTGAAATGTTCCAACTTCCTAATTATAGGGGTGCCAGAAGGAGAAGAACAACAAGAAATTGAAAACTTATTTGAACAAATAATGAAGGAAAACTTCCCCAATCTGGCAAAGGAAATAGATTTCCAGGAAGCCCAGAGTCCGAAAGAAGTTGGACCCAAAGAGGAACACAGCAAGGCACATCATCATTAAGTTACCCAAGATTAAATATAAAGAGAGAATCTTAGAAGCAGCAAGAGAAAAGGAGACAGTTACCTACAAAGGAGTGCCCATTAGGCTATCAGTTGATTTCTCAAAAGAAACCTTGCTGGCAAGAAGGGACTGGAGAGAAGTATTCAAAGTCATGAAAGGCAAGGAGCTACATCCAAGAATACTCTATCCAGCAAAACGTTCATTTAGAATGAAAGGGCAGATAAAGTGCTTCTCAGATGAGGTCAAGTTCAAGGAGTTCATCATCACCCAGCCTTTATTACATGAAATGTTAAAGGGATTTATATAAGGCATGGAGGGTTATCAACAGGGGAGTGGGAGGGCAAGAGAGCGGGCAAAGGTACAGAGAATAAGTAGCATAAATGGTAGGTAGAAAACAGACAGGGGGTTGGTTAAGAATAGTATAGGAAATCTAGAATCCAAAGAACTTAGGTGTATGACCCATGGACAAGAACTAAAGGGGGAGAAATAGGGGCAGGTGATGCGGGGTGGAGGGGAATAAAGGGGGCAAAATGGGACAACTGTAATAGCTTAATCAATAAAATACATTAAAAAAAGAAAACTGGGCAGAAGACCTGACTAGACACTTCTCTAATGAAGGCATATAGATGGCCAATAGATATGGAAAGTTCCTAAACATCACTAATCATCATAGAAATGCAAATCGAAAACAATTCAATAACGTCTCACACCTGTCAGAATGTCTATCGACAATAAGTGTTGGCAAGGATGTGGAGAAAAGGGAATCCTTATGCACTGTTAGTGGAATGCACATTGTGTAACCACCATCGAAAGTAATATGAAGATTCCTCAAACAATTAAAAATGGAACTTCCTTATGATC
This sequence comes from Micronycteris hirsuta, assembly GCA_004026765.1. NCBI lineage: Eukaryota > Metazoa > Chordata > Mammalia > Chiroptera > Phyllostomidae > Micronycteris > Micronycteris hirsuta. The sequence continues at coordinate 21,046 of PVJI01015446.1, read as the reverse complement.
CAGCAGTTTCACTTCTGGGATTATATCCTAAGAAATCTGAAATACTAATTTAAAAGAACATAAACACTCCTGTGTTCATTTCAGCATTACTTAACAATAGCCAAAATATGGAAGCAGCCCAAGTGTCCATCAATAGACAAGTGGATATAAAAACAGTATGTACACATTGGAATATTACTTGACCACAAAAGATGAAATCTTACATTTTGCGACAGCATGGATGGACCTATAGGGTATTATTCTAATCGAAATAAGTCAAACAAAGAAAAATACCATTATGATATATGTGATATCTAGTGAAAAAATAAACTCACAAAATAGAAGCAGACTCATAGATACAGAGAAGAGACTGACAGTTGTCAGAGGGGAGGGATGTTGAGGAGCTGGGTGAAGGGATTAGCAATATAAATTGGTGGTTACAAAACAGTCACAGAGATGCAGGTTGCAGCACAGGGAATTAAAATATCATCATAACTTCATGGGGCGAGGAGGGTACTTGAGGCATTGGGGGACCACTCTATAAAGTACATGATTTTCCAACCACTTTGGTGTTCATCTGAAACTAATAGAATAATATTGAGTATAAAGTGTAAATGAAAAATTTTAAATGAATTTTAAAAAGAAAATGCTGATATTATCGACTAGGACTACATCAGACAATTTTTCTTTTATCCTCAACAGAGGACATGCTTATTGATGTTAGAAAGAGGGGAAAGGAGGAAGAGAGAGAGAGGAAATGAGAAACATCTATTGGTTGCCTGTCCTGCACTCCCAGACCAGGACTGTTCATACATGCCCAGACCAGGGACCAAACTGGCAACCTAACCATGCCCTGACAGGGAATCAAACCCACATCCTTTCTGTTTATGGGACAACACTCCAACAAAGTAAACCACACTAGCCAGGGTCAGACAATTTTTAATGTAAACATTGCAGGCTTTACTTCACAATCTTGGTAAAGTGTATCTAACTGCTTGTTCATCGTTCACATTTTTTGAACTTCATCATGCCTCTATGCAGAGCAGTGAGTGAAAGAAAAACATTCTTAAATGGAAACAGATCTCAGTTGTGGGTGGAACCCTGATTTTAATATCACGTGTGGGCCATTAATTTTATATGTTAGTTCAGGCCAATATGGTGTTTTTATTTAAAACCTACAGAGAAGTTGAAAGACTTGTAAAATGAATGTCATCTACCGTACATATCACACACATACATGCACCCCACACATTTTTTGGCAAACATTTTGAAAGTTGCAGACACATGATGTTGAATGACATTACTTACAATTTTCTACAAGATTGACATTTGCCTTCTGGTACTTGTGAGGATGATTGATGATTTGACTTTTACCTGGGTTTTTTTAAGGTGGGGGTAATGGGAAGGCTATATTTAAGAGATGATTTTTGGGATACCGGCATTACCAAAATGTTCTGTTACTGAGTGACATGTTATATCAAATTTGGATTTTAATGTTTTATAATCACTTCTTGAATTAAAAATACCTTCCTCATAGTTTATCTAAATGATTCAAATAAGTTTAAGTGCTATTTCCAAGAGCAGACATTAAAAGGAAAAAAAGCGAGCTCAATTCTCTTCCCTCTAAGTACGTACTGGAGTGACTGACTCACTTCTAATGGATATAGAAAGGGTAAAGTAGTAACTTGCAGTGGAGAAACCTGGATGATAGCATCTTAACACATTTCGTACCGCATAGAAATCTCTAAGATACGCCAGGGACCGCACGTTTTTGGGCAAACTGCACGTTATGTTTTAAATCATCATAACTACAGATCATAATGCACTTTAGGTGTTGTTTTTCAATAATTATAACATTTTATAATTAGAAAACTCATGAGCGGTTCTTAACAGATGGTGCGTGAAACACGAAAAAACTCGTTTGCAAAACATGAGAAAACTCATGAGCAGTACGAAAGGTGTTAAACAGGTGATGCGATTAACATCACCAGTAAAAATGAGTCATGTTGATACCATGTATTCCCCAATATGATGCATATTATTGCATTCAAGTAGAGCATATTATTACCTCTGTGGTATTCTTCGCCAAAACTATAACTTTGATGTGATCATGAGGCAAACTCATAAGGAGCACTTCACAGAATACCTGACCAGTATCTTTCAAAAGTCTCATGCAAGACAGGGCAACACTGAGGAACTGTCACAGGTTAGAGGAGTCTAAGGACCTCGATTGTTTTGACTTCCATGAGATTTTTGTGAGTGACAGTTGTTCATTTACTTATTGACCTGTCCATCCATTCAACAAATATTTATAATATTAATCAACCATTTTTAATGTTCCAGGCACCGTGTTATATTTTAAGAGTACAATGATGAGCAAGACAGACTGTTTTCAAGAACTTATCTAGTGTATTATACTATACTAACCAAGTCTTTGAAAGTGAGATAAGAAAACTTTATAGTATTATAGACTACTTGGTGATAGGGAAAAATTAAATCTACCTGAAAACAGATTTTCCTCCCTTCCCCAAATCCACTATAAACTAGAATAAATGATGTTTAAAGTGCTTTAGCACAGTGTCTGGCACTTGGTAAGAACTTAATAAACAGAAGATACTAGTTTTAGAAAATAATCATAATGTGGTTTTACAGAGCGCACATATCTACAGCAGCTCCTAGTACAATGCCTTGCCTTTAGAGGGTGCTGTAGGTATTTGCTGACTGAGAGAAGCTGTTGATGAAACTGCGGACTAAGACATTTGTCTTAGTAAGTGCATATCTATAAGGAGAATTTTTTCAGGACCTTAATATTTTTTCTCAGCTTTGTGTAGTGGGGATAGAGGATGGATTTACTATTGGTATTAATACATGGTCAAAAAGGAACCCAATAGCCCAGCTGGTGTAACTCAGTGGATTGAGCGTGGGCTGGGAACCAGAGGGTCCCGGTTCGATTCCCAGTTGGGGCACATGCCTGGGTTGCAGGCCAGGTCCCCAGTGAGGGCCATGTGAGAGGCAACCATACATTGCTCTTTCTCCCTCCCTTCTCCTCTCTCTAAAAATAAATAAATAAAATCTTAAAAAAAAAAAAAAGGAACCCAATAGTACAAGACAAATGTCATTGTTCCACATCCAGTACAATTACCTCTTTATCTGGCTCCAAATGAGCAATTCCGAGGTCAAGATCACATTGTGTATTACTAGAGAAACCAGGGTTAGCTTTCAGTTGTGATTTTTAAGTTGTGATAGAAACGCAATGATAATTTAAGAATTCTAGGTGAAATTCTCTATTGCTTTGCCAAAGAGCAATAGAGAGGTGATGGATACAAAGAAAGAAGCTCAAATTATGGAGTCTGACAGCCTTGTTCAGTTCCTCTGGCTTTGGCACGAGTTATTTAAGCTTTCTGAATTTCAGTTTTCTTAAACAAGAGGATAATCACGTGTCTCATAGGGTTATGAGTTTGAACCAAGGTAGCGCTTACAGTACTCAGTAAGTTTTCCTACTCCCTTCCTCCACTTTCCAATGGACACTTCTTCCCATAAGTAATGATTCCACACAGTATAGCAGTTCCTCATCCTCAGCACTACTGACATTTTGAGCTGGCTAATTCTTTGTTGGGGGGCAATTCTTTGTCCTGTATATTGTAGGGTGTTTAGTAGCATCCACTAGATTCCCAGTGATGACAACCAAAAATATCTCCATTCATTGCTAAATATCTCTTGGGAAGCAAAACCATCCTCGTTGGAGAAACGCTGCATTAAAATGAGAATATTCCTTCAAATAGGTAGTGAAGTTCACTATGGTAATAGCAAGCCAGTTCTAAATAGGTATATTTCCCAAGCTGTTTAGGCAATACCCTACACAAAACAAAAATCTTTTTATAGTCCTGTCTCTTAGGAATTTGACTGCAGTCACAATAAATTATTGTGCCATAAATTTAATTACAAAGTACTTCTAGAAAGAATTCACTTAAGAAAGACCTTAAAGGGCCCGGCTGCTGTAGCTCAGTGGATTGAGCACAGGCTGGGAACCAGAGGGTCCTGGTTCGATTCCCAGTCGGGGCACATGCCTGGGTTGCGGGCCAGGTCCCCAATGAGGGCCATGTGAGAGGCAACCATACATTGCTCTTTCTCCCTCCCTTCTCCTCTCTCTGAAAATAAATAAATAAAATCTTTAAAAAAAAAAAAAAAAAAAGAAAGACCTTAAAGGGAGCCTACATTTCTTGTTTAAATTGGATAATTCATCACTCATTTAGCAGAAGGCAAGATATATTTTCTGTGTAGTAATTAGAACTGTTTTCCCAAACAAATTTATTTTTCTCTCTTCAGGTATTCTACTTCTGCATTTAATTTTAAATAAATTTCAAATAGTAATGATTATAATAATGCTTTTAAATTTACCTGTAGCAGAAGATAGTGGTCAGGGTAATAATAAAAATGATGTGAACATGTTAAAACAGTAATAGGTGTCGCTTTCTACCGTCACTACCAAGAGTTGAGGTGCTGCTTCCCAGTTTCATGTGAGTCTCTCGAGGTTGGGACTCATCTGGTTTGTGTTGCTTCACATTACTTCACCTTGCCTGGAACATAGCCATTTTTTTGCATGAAAAAATGCCCTATTATTATTAATTTTATAAGACACATGAATTATATTAACATTTTTATTTCTGAAATAATTGCCTATTAAACCCCTATTATGAATATTTTACAAACTGTTTTTCTTGTTCTTTAATTAGCTTCTCACATGAACCCTACAAGTGAGGTATTTTTATTCACAGTTTACATGTGGCCATGAGTCTCAAACACCTTGCACACAGTTAATTGGTGGGTAAGTAGTCAAATTAGGATTTTATCTCAAGCCTGCTTATATCCACAGCTTTGTTTTCCTTGATATAATGCCCTGACTCTCACTGAAACTGAAACAGTTTCCTAGGAGTGATATTTTATGTAACTGATGGGTAATACTCTCCTGTGTTGCCATCACTGTGCTTTACTCAGTCACTCTCTAGAGGTTCATGGAGAGCCTGCCCTGTGTGGCATACTGTGTGGACCACGTTATATCCTAGTTCCAGGAGTGAATACAGTTTTCAGAGTGACCTGGGTAGAACTTGATGACAATTTGCATGCTTCTTGTTCTCATTTTCAGTCTAGGAAAATTGAGTGGTTATATAAATGTGTGAGTTATATATGATTAGTGATCTTATTTGATATTGTAGTTACCTTCAGAGGGAAATCCGTTTCCATCAGTACTGGTTAACATAGGCTGTCAGTGTCCCCAGTCATTCTCCAGTACACTTGGAGAAATATTTGTAAAATGACCAAATCATTGTTGGCACAAGAAGGCTGATTAAATGCCATTTCCAGGGGAAAATACCCATGACACCCTGATACCAACTGTATGTAGCCATATGGTGGTTTCTAAGTCTAACTTTGTGACATCTGCAGTTATCTCCAGTAAAAGGATTTTCTTAATTTTTCCCCTGAGAAAATACTTTTGGAAATGAAAGTGAACCAACAGTTGCAGAGGGATATACTTCCAGAAATACTGCAGATGGGTGGATTGGACCAAGGACTAGGGACTTGGTGTGCAGCCTTTCAATGTAGCATAATACACATTTAGGGGCTGGGTTCTTGGCTGATAGGTCAGATTCCTTTTTCTCTACTTCTTACTTTGAATGTCCCAAATGTATCCTTTTTTCTCTATCACAAAATGCATAACAGGAAAGACCAGTTTATGGTGAGAGATTTAGTGGAAAGATGTTTTACAAGAGATTTCTTCACTCATTTCCTCTTATACTGAATCATGTTTATTCAGGAAAGCTGAAACCTGAGAAGGTAAGACTGGCTGTTGGAGAGGAAACTTTCCAACAGAAAGAGGTGCTTATCTGCTGCCCCACTCACTTCAAAAAATTTATGACAAACCAGTACAAATGTTTTCAACATTTGCACTTGACTTGAAATGAGACCATTAGCTAAGTTTTTAATTCCAAGTATTTTTTAAGTATATTTCATTGATTATGCTGTTACAATTTTCCCATTTATTTCTCTCCTTTATTCCCCTCTGCACCATACCTCCCTTCCTCCGGCATTCTTTCCCCACCCCCAGTTCGTGTCCATGGGTTGTACATATAAGTTCTTTGGCTTCTCCATTTCCCATACTATTCTTAACCTCCCCCTGTCTGTTTTGTATCTACCATTTATGTCTTATTCCGTGTATCTTTCTCCCCATTCCCCCCTCCACCTCCCCACTAATAACCCTCCATGTGATGTCCATTTCTGTGAATATGTACCCGTTCTAGTTGTTTGCTTAGTTCGTTTTTGTTTTTTGGGGGATTTTTTTTAGGTTCAGTTGTTGATAGTTTGTTGTCATTTTACTGTTTGTATTATTGATCCTCTTTTTTTTAGATACGTCCCTTTAACATTTCATATAATAAGGCTTAGTGTTGATGAACTCTTTTAACTCTCAACGTTATCTGGCAAGCACTTTATCTGCCCTTCCATTCTAAATGATAGTTTTGCTTCATAGAGTCATCTTGGATGTAGATCCTTACCTTTCATGACTTGGAATACTTCTTTCCAGCCCCTTCTTGCCTGTAATGTTTCTTTTGAGAAATCAGCTGATAGTCCTCGGGGAACTCCTTTGTAGGTAAGTTTCTTCTTTTCTTTTACTGCTTTTAAGATTCTCTCCTTATCTTTAATCTTGGATACTTCAATTATGATGTGTCTTGGTGTGTTTCTTCTTGGATTCAACCTCTTTTGGACTCTGAACATCCTGGACTTGCATATATATTTCCTTTGCCAGATTGGGGAAGTTCGCCTTCATTATTTGTTCAAATAAGTTTACAATTTCTTCCTCTTCCTCTTCTCCTCTGGTACCCCTATGATTTGCATGTTGGAACATTCAAAGTTTTCCCGTAGGTTCCTAAGCCACTCTTCATTTATGAATTCTTGTTTCTTCATTCTGTTCCAGTTGGATGTATTTTTCTTCTTTTTGTTCCAAATCATTGATGTGAATCCCTGTTTCCTTCCATTCACTGTTGGTTCCCTGTATATTTTCCTTTATTTCACCTCCTATTGCCTTCATTTCTTCCCTTATTTTGTGACCATACTCAACCATTTCCGTGAGCATCCTGATTACCAGTGTTTTGAACTCTGTGTCTAACAAATTGGTTATCTCTTTGTCACTTAGTTCTTTTTCTGGAGATTTTATCATTTCTTTCATCTGGGCCCTATTTCTTTGTTTCTGCACATGTTTTATGTTGTAAGGGGTGGAGCCTTAAGTATTCACCAGGGTGGGGCAACCTACTTTCTTGCATTATTTTGCTGTGTGTGTGAGAGCGGTCAGAGAGGAAACAGTGTTGCTTGCTAGCTTGCTCGGCTCTCACCCAAGTTTCTGTTACTTCCTCACTTCCCACAAGCAGATTGTGCCCTTTCTGGTGCTGATTCCTGGGTGAGTAGGCTTGTGTATGTTGTAGGACTCGGTGGGCCTTTCCAACAGACTCTCCTATAAGACTGGGAGTTTACCTCACTGCCACAAACCCCACAGATTTTTATAGCCAGAGGTTTTGAGGCTCTATTTTCCCATGCTGGAACCTGGGTTGCGTGGTTTGCCTCGCTCCCCAGTTGTTCCTCCCGGTTTATCCGCACATGAAAGTGGAACTGCCCAGTCCGCCAGCCACCATCTTTTTGCTATCCTCTCTGCCCTGGCTTCCCATCTCTGCCCAACCTAGCAGTCTGGATGAATATTTCTTCTTTAACTCCTTGGTTGTTGGACTTCCATACAGTTTGATTTTCTGGCAGTTCTGGTTGTTTTTTCTTATTAAATTGGTGGTTGTCCTTCTTTTGGTTGTGTGAGGAAACGAAGTGTATCTACCTACTTCTCCATCTTGATGGAAAATCCTAATTCGGAGTGTTCTTTAAAGCAGTAGAATTTTTTTTTTCTCCTCACAGAGAATATTCATAGAACTCCAAACCTTAATCAGTTAATAACAGAGCTAATCATGGCTAGAGTACATTCTTCCCCATACTGAACTACCACTGTTCCCCACAGGTAGTGGGACTTTGGCATTTTGTTTAAATGCTGCTAATACGGAGCATTAATAGTCTTATAAGCTTATTGCATTTTAAACCAATTTGGCATTGTAACATGTGATTACCTAGAAAGAAATACTTAAGGGAAGTTTGATTCTTCCAAATTTTTGATTTCTGAATTTTTTCTTTTTATATCCTATAATTTCACTTTGGATCAACTACTCTTTGATCATTCTACACACTGTAGAGAAGAGGTAGCTTATTAGAGCAAAGGAAGTTCTGTTCTTGCAATTGTGCTCACACTGGGATAAGCACCCCAGTGTATGCACAGAGTTTGCAACATGGGTGGTTTCAGGCAACTCAATTTCTGCATTCTTATTCCTAATATTGGTTTGCCTGATAATATATTTGTATTCACAATAGCATTTTTCCCACTTTACAAAACACAGGAATCTCAAATCTTACTATAATGAATTGCTCCAGGACACCAATCTGGTTGGGGGTACTTAAACCCATAAGGCTTTCTAGTCTTTTCTTGCGTCATGTATTTTCTTGTTATGGTAGATTTGAAGTAGTTGTGACAACTTTCCATTTAGGACTTTGCCTTTCTCGTGCCTTAATTTCAAAAAGACTCATCTGTTTAAAGAGAGTCCTGTGAAAGCAAAGCAAAGAGCGGTGGTATGAAATTATGAACATGATAAGTATGTGTTATGGCCAGGACACACAGCTGCAAAAGAATAGGTTTGTGACTCTCACAAGGCATTGAGAAGTTAAACAGCTTTCCCTGAGTCACACAGCCATTCAGTGGTTCAGCTAGGATTTAAACCCAGGCCATCTGGATCCATGTTCTTAACTCCTATGATATGTTACCTATTTGAGTCACGTCATGAAAGACTTACTCAAATTACAACCAGTTTTATTTTTTTTTACCTTATGCTAACAAATATTGTATATGTTAACTGTTAGACTAATTTTGTTTTGTTTTTTAAGATACATGTCTTTTTTAAATACAGAGTATAAGTTGATTGTTTCTTTTTTTTTCTCATTAAACTTTGTTTTAATGGGTCTCAATATCCTGTGACAGATTTTGGTCAAGTTTTTTCTATTAAAAAGTACTGATTTTAAAAACTAGTAATTTAAGACTACCACACAAAGAGAAAAAAATAAATGGCTCACGAAACATTCTCCTTTCCTTCTGAAAGCTTTATGTCACACTGCTATCATCAACCAGTCTTTTACTGTTGAACTGCAGTGGCCAGTTGATACAAACAGTTCTGAAATCATTCTTCCACCACTGACTGAGACTAGGGTGGCGAGGTGAGGAGGGGAGGTGACTGTTTTTTTTAATAAATTACTGGGGTTATTTCTGAGATTTTATCTTTGATGTCTTTTTAAAATTACTACTAAAGGGTAAACATCAGATTTCCATACATGTGCCTAATGTATATTCACTAAAGGAACATCTCACTTCATAAATAACTCTACTTTGGGCTACATGTTACAATGCATTACATTATGACACACTATTGAGCAATAGCTTGTTGATTTATTGCCTTCTGTTGGTAACTTTTAAAAACAGATTTATTAGCCCTGGCTGGTGTAGCTCAGTGGATTGAGCGTGGGCTGGGAATCAAAGGGTCCCGGTTCGATTCCCAGTCAGGGCACATGCCTGGGTTGCGGGCCAGGTCCCCAGTGAGGGCCATGTGAGAGGCAACCATACATTGCTGTTTCTCTCCCTCTCTGTCTCCCTCCCTTCTCCTCTCTCTAAAAAATAAATAAAATATTTTTAAAAATAGATTTATTAAATGTGTTACACTTTATTCCTTTGAATTTAAAAGTGCAGGAAGACTTTTCCTGGCACAAAATAAATCTGGCTTGACAATTAAGCTATTGTGGATATGGTCATTAAATCGAATGAGCTAAGTCTTCAGATAACTTTCATCATTGAGGAAATGGATTTGGCAAATGAAACATTATTAAGAGTGGGTTTTGATAATTAAGTGTGATTTTAAACATATAACTTGTAAGGAGCTCAAAGATTCAAAGGAAGACATTTATATAATTATAATTCCTACAACACTTTTATGTGAAAAGGATAAAAGCAGCCCCCAAAATAGAAAATTAATCTAGAATCAATGGCTCTTACAGTGGTAAGTCATATTTCTCCGTGTATGCATGAAATAATTCTGAGGGGAAAAAGTAGCCCTGCTCAACTCATTAAGATACGCTTTTCAAGTATATAAATAGTGAAAAGTAAAATTTAACATTTGTAACATGTTTTACTAATCATTATAATCATAATTTAATCCAGAAAAGAGAATGTTGCCCTGTATGGTGTAGCTCCGTGGTTTGGGCATCATCCTGCAAAGTGAAAGGTTACCAATTCCATTCCCAGTCAAGGCACATGCCTGGATTGCAGGCCAGGTCCCCATTTGGGGGCATGCTTGAAGCAACCAATCGGTGTATATCTCATACATTAATTTTTCCCTCCCTCACTTTTTCCCTCCCTTCCCATCTCTTTAAAATAAATAAATAAAATCTCTTTTTAAAAAAGATTGCTCCTTACACGTATCAGTGCATTCCCTTTTAAAAAAGAAAAAGGAAAGAGAATGTTAACCTTTAAAGCCTTTTGGATTCAGAAATTAAAACTTTTTTTTTTAAGATTTTATTTATTTATTTTCAGAGAGAGGAGAAGGGAGGGAGAAAGAGCAATGTATGGTTGCCTCTCACATGGCCCTCATTGGGGACCTGGCCCGCAACCCAGGCATGTGCCCCGACTAGGAATCGAACCTGGACCCTCTGGTTCCCAGCCCGCGCTCAAGCCACTGAGCTACACCAGCCGGGAGAAATTAAAACTTTTAATTGCAGTGAAGTATGGTAGGGTGATCAGGAAATATACTAGGATAAAACTTTGGGGGAAATTAAATGGAAACAGTTCAAGGAGGGGAAAGAAGGATGTAAATTTGCCAACTATTAAAAAAAAGTTTAATTTTTAAAGGGTTTTGGTCCCATTTAAAATGTTTAAATTTAAAATATACTAGAATATTTACCCTTTTAAAATATTTAAGCCTAAAGTAAAATATTTTAGATACCTTTAAAACCTGTGGGAAGAGGTTTGTATGTGCGTATTTTCTAGGGAGTGGGGTCTGTAGCTTTCATCAGATTCTTAAAGGTGGAGTATGTAAGTCAAAAAACAGTTAAGAATAGTTAGAGGCAAAGACACCATATTCCAAGGGCACAATATTAGTTCTGGTCTCAACTTGTTCATTGTTTCTTTTCCTGTGCCCCCATGTAGTTGTATGGAAGATACAAAAGTATATCTGCTTTTAAAAATCTCAGTAGCAGAGTTCTTAGTCCCAAACCATCTTTCCTTTTGTCTCTGTAGAATAATTATGTTTATCCTCTGGTTATTTAATATTTACAAGTACTCTCTGTTTCAGTTTGAAGGAAGGAAGTACTGTGAACATGATTTTCAGATGCTCTTTGCACCTTGCTGTCATCAGTGTGGTAAGTTTTACTGCTGAATGTAAAATAAAAGTAAGTTTCAAAATTACATAAGCTATTTAACACTACTAAAGTGTCAGTGGTTTTTGGTGGTCATTATAAATAGCATTTAGGTAACTTACCAGCCCTCTTTCCTATTATTAATATATAACAAACTGGAAGAGTATCAAAACCTAGAGAGAAGCCCTGAATTGCTCAGTTGGTTAGATCATCGTTCCAATACACCAAGGTTGTGGGTTTGACCCCCAGTCAGGGCACGTATAGGAATCAGCCAATGAATGCATAACTAAGTGGCACAACAAATCAGTGTCTCTCTCTGACTCTCCTACCCTCCCACCTCTCCCTTCCTCTCTCTCTAAAAAAAAATAAATAAATAAATAAATTTAAAAATTTATTTAAAAACCAGAGAGAAGCCCCAGCCAGTGTGGCTCAGTTGGTTGAGCATCATCCCACAAACCGAAGTCACCAGTTTGACTCCCATTCACAGCACATGCCTGGGTTGCAAATTTAGTCCCCAGTAAGCTTGTGTGCAGAAAGCAGCCCATCAGTGTGTCTCTCTCACATGACGTTTCTCTCTCTGTTTTTCTCCCTCCCTTCCTCTCTCTCTAAAACAAAAAAAATAAACTTTAAAAATTGTTTAAAAAGAAAGAGAAATGATCTTTAATGACCTATAGTATAAAGGTATTTTGGGACAAACTAGGACTTCTGTTAGATGATCTTTTAGAATGTTCATTTCCCTTGTTAGTGCAAACTATACCTACTTGCTTTTAGTTTTTCCAGGAGAGAAAAGATGTAAGTGAGGTGCATAGATGCTGACAGATTACCTGTGTCGTAGCCCTGGCCGGTATGGCTCAGTAGATTGAGTACCGGCCTGTGAACAGAAAGATTGCTTGTGTATTGCACAAGTGGTGGGCTTGCTCACACCTTAACCTCTTCACTGGTTGCTAACAGCCCTACTAGAAGGTCTCCAGAGTTTGGAGAAATTGATTAGAATGTTGCAAAGGTTTAATGAAAGAAGAAATTAAGCACGTGTTACAAGAATATGTCCTGTGGAATTCAGTTTTCTGTGTCAATGATGACCAGAAATTACCAAAAGACATTCAACAGAATCCAGTACATTGTTTGTAAAAGGAAAGCCAGATTCAGAGATGTGATAAGACAGCCTGAAAATACAGCTACAGAATTCAAAGGAAGGCACAGATGAAATAGAAACCATTTTGCTGATATAGTGCTTACTGTGAAAGGTTTAAATGTATTTTTTCCTCGTATTATTTTCCCATACTGCTTTTAGCAGTAAAACACCACATTAGATATGCTTTGTGTGTCCCTTTCCACAGGTGAGTTCATCATTGGCCGAGTTATCAAAGCAATGAACAACAGCTGGCACCCTGAGTGCTTCTGCTGCGACCTCTGCCAGCAAGTCCTGGCAGACATCGGGTTTGTCAAGAATGCTGGCAGGTAGGAGTTTATCCTTGTCAGGTGTGGGTAGATAAAGTGACTACTACAAGGTCAGGCATATTTTCTCATGGGACTATAAGGCAGTGTTTTAGGACACTGAATTTAAGGTATAGGGACTCAGAACCGGTGCCTGTTAGGAGAGGGCCCTACAGCTTCTGTACGGCAGTGCTTGGCTGCCACTTGTGTTCCTGGGCTATCAAAAAGAGGTATAGGCACTTAAAATGCAGTTTCTTAAGTATCAGACAGATTACTTGGATTGGAATAACTAACTTTTTATATAAAAAGTGGTGGCTTGATTCTGCTCTATTAAGCCAGCAGTGATTTTTAAAGAAATGGTTTCCTTAATTTCTTTTGGGAGATAGGAGAAGCATTTTTTTTTTTTTAATTATTAGGAAGGACCTTATATTTTATTTAAGTTTCTAAAACAGTTTGGTTTTGTTTAGGCATCTGTGTCGCCCCTGTCATAATCGTGAGAAAGCCAGAGGCCTTGGAAAATACATCTGCCAGAAATGCCACGCCATCATTGACGAACAGCCTCTGATATTCAAGAATGACCCTTACCATCCAGACCATTTCAACTGTGCCAACTGCGGGTATTGTGACTTCTTTGTTATTCCACAAATGGTGGAAATAAAATAAAAGATCACATTTCTCCATGTTTCTGTTATGCCTGCAGACCAAATTGTTTTTCTCCAACTTTTAATCTGGAACATTTTAAACCTATAGAAAAGTCAAGAGAATAATAAAAGAATACCTACATGCTCATCATTTAGCTTCATCAATTAACATTTTGCCCCATTTGATTGGGTGTGCAGCACACTTTATATGTGTGTGCATGTGCATGTATAGATCTGGAAATATTCAAACCATATTAAAATATCCCAAATCATCTCAAAAACTGCTCTTCCAATATAGGATTCAAAAAGAGCTTTTAAAAGTCTTATCTTTGTGTGTGTATATATATATATAACTTCTACAGTTGAAATAATTAGGGTATTATCTCAAAATATCTTAAATTACATCTAAAGGGAATTTTTTTTCTTCAAAATCTCATGATAAATTGGGCTGTGATTTTACTAAGTTTGTTATCTAATATAAAAATTTAAATGAAAAAGATACTTTACTCTAATGAATATGAACTTGCATGCTAAGTTCTAGTAGGGGAAGACATAAGGTAGGCAAAAGGTCAAGAAAACAGCTTTATGGTGTTAGACAGCCACCTCATCTTTTTTTGTGATTATCTGTTTGTGCCTTACCTGATTTTCTTGCCTATCCTCCCTCTGGTGGGGTACTTCTCATTTTCCTTTAACGTTTTTAAAGAATTATTTAAAAAGATGAAATTCAAACAAGTCCATTTGACTACGTGGGGCCATCTCTGACATGTGTATTGACACAGGAGACTGAAAATAATAGCATATTTAAGCATTTGGAAACAGAAAATTCTGGTCATTTGTCTATTTCCTATTCATGTATAACTATTCTTGAAAGCTTGTGACAGTTTAAATAATTATTCTTAAATGGAACTAGTCTCTAAACTCCTCAATTATTTTAGAAAGATAATGTCACTGAGTCTGTCTTCAATATTGTTATTCTTCTCTAGCTTTTGAAAGATAACAAATGGACTATACTGTGGTAATAGTCAAGGAAATAATAGATATGACCAGTGTGGTGGTATATATCTGACTTATTGGTACATTTTATCATTATTGTATGATATTGGTGTTTTGGTAGGAATCTGAAACCTATTCAAACCTGTTAATTCACATTACTCTGATCACCAGGAGGGAAAAGAAGTTACAGGGATTATTATAGTGCTATCTTCAAAAACCTTCTAAAAGTGCTAGCCACGTCGTTACCTGTTTTTTCCCTCTCTTGCTGATATTCATTTGAGTATCTTTCTCATGGACAGGAAGGAGCTGACTGCTGATGCCCGGGAGCTGAAAGGAGAACTGTACTGTTTGCCATGCCATGATAAAATGGGGGTCCCCATCTGTGGCGCTTGTCGAAGGCCCATTGAAGGGCGCGTAGTAAATGCCATGGGCAAACAGTGGCATGTGGAGGTAAATTCTAAATGATGTAGGGTCAAACAGTACTTTTTAATTTCCTTGGTTCAGATGTGTTAACATGATAAAGAGATTTTTAGAAATTAAATATGAACATTTTGAAGACAACTGACTTTATAGAAAATTAGGAATATAGAAAATTAGGAATATAGAATATACACTATTTTTGTGAGCTCTTATAATGATTTAGGATGTGATGTTTTGTTCTTTGTTTCTTTCATTTTTTAGAAATATATTTGACTGATTAGGTTGTGACAGTTGTCCCAGGTTTTTTTTCCCTTTTGCCTCCTCCACCCAGTACCACCTTCCCTCCAGCAATCACCCCCTTAGTTTATGTCCATGGGTCATGCATATAAGTTGGCTTCTCCATATCCTCTACTTTTCTTAACATCTCCCTGTCTATTTTGTACCTACCAATTATGTTACTTAATCCCCGTACATTTTCCTCCATTCTCCCTCTTTCCCCTCCCCGCTGATAACCCTCCAGATAATCTCTTTCTAGTTGTTTGCTTAGTTTGTTTCTGTTTTTTAGATTCAGTTGTCAATAGTTGTGAGTTGACATTTTACTGTTCATAGTTTTGATCTTCTTTTTCTTACATAAGTCCCTTTAACATTTCGTATAAAAAGGGCTTGGTGATGATGAACTCCTTTAGCTTTACTTTGTCTGGGAAGCACTCTATCTGCCCTTCCATTCTAAATGATAGCTTTGTTGGGTAGAGTAATCTTGGTTGTAGGTCCTTGCCTTTCATAATTTTGAATACATCTTTGCAGCCCCTTCTTTCCAGTAAGGTTTCTTTTGATAAATCAGCTGATAATCCTTTTTTTAATTGTTATTCAAATACAGTAGTCTCCATTTTCACCCTACAACGACCCCCCCCCGCCCCACCCATCCCCACCTCCCACCATTGACCTTACCTTCTTTGGCTTTTTCCATGTTCCCTGATGGCCCTTCCCTTATTCTCCGCCATTATCCTTCTGGCCCTGCCCCTGTGGTTACAGTCAGTTTGTTCTTTATTTCCATGTGTCTATTTACATTTTGCTTCCTTGTTTGTTTTGTTGATTAGATTCCTGTTAAAGGTGAGATCATGGTATTTGTCTTTTACCACCTGGATTGTTTCACTTAGCATAGTGCTCTCCAGTTTCATCCATGCTGTCACAAAGGGTAGGAGCCTTCTTTCTGCTGCATAGGATTCCATTGTGTAAATGTACCATAGTTTTTTGATCCATTCATTTACTGGTAGGCACTTAGGTTGCTTCAAGCACTGGGCTATTATAAATAATGCTGGTATAACATTGGGGTGCATAGGTTCTTTTCAATTGGTGATTCAGGATTCTGAGGGTATAATCCCACCACTGGATGGGCTGGGTCAAAAAGCAGTGACATTTCTAGTTTTTTGAGGAAATTTCATACTATTTTCCATAGTGGCTGCGCCAGTCTACATTCCCACCAAAAGTGTACTAGGGTTCCCTTTTCTCCACAACCTTGCCAGCACTTATTGTTTGTTGATTTGTTTATGTTGGCCATTTTGACCGGTATGAAGTGGAATCTTATTGTGGTTTTAATTTGCATCTCTTTGCTAGTGATGCTGAGCTGAGTATCCATTCATGTGTCTCTGGGCCCTCTGTACATCCTCCTTGGAGAAGTGTCTGTTCAGGTCCTTTGCACATTTTTTAATTGAGTTATTTGTCTTCCTGGACTGAAGTCCTGTGAAGTCTTCATATATTTTGGAGATCAAACCCTTGTCCAAGGTATCATTTGCAAATATATTTTCCCATATGATTGGTTCCCTCTTCATTTTGCTGATGCTTTCTTTGGCCGTGCAGGAACTTTTTATTTTGATGAGATCCCATTTGTTCATTCTTTCCTGTACGCCCCTTGCTCTAGGGGACGTATCAGTGAAAATATCGCTGCGTGGAATATCTGAGATTTTCCTGTCTATGTTCCTCTCTAGTACTTTTGTGGTGTCATGACTTATATTTAGCTCTTTTATCCACCTTGAATTTACTTTTGTGTATGGTGGAAGTTGGTGATTGAGTTTCATTTTTTTCCATGTAGCTGTCTATACCTACCAACACCATTTCTTAAAGAGGCTATTTTACTTCATATTATATTTCTCCCCCTTTTTCAAATATTAATTGACCATAGAGACTTGGGTTTATTTCTGAACTCTTTATTCTGTTCCATTGGTTTATCTGTCTCTTCTTATGCCAGTGTACCAGGCTGTTTTGATTACAGTAGCCTTGTAACATGTTTTATAGCAGGTATTTTGACCCTCCTACTTTGTTCTTCTTTCTCAAAATTGCTGCAGCTATTTGGATTCGGTTATGGTTCCATATAAAATTTTGAAATCTTTGTTCTATATCTGTGAAATATGTATTGGTATTTTAATAGGGATTGCGGTGAATTTAGTAATTGCTTTGGGTAATATGGACATTTTGATGATGTTAATTCTTTCAGTCCACTAACATGGTAATCTGTTTCCATTTGTTTGTGTTTTCCTTAATTTCTTTCAAGTTGTGTAGTTTTCTGAGTATAGGTCTTTAACCTCTTTGGTTAGGTGTAGTTTATTTTTCTTGTTGTTATCGCAAATGGGATCTTTTTCCTGATTTCTGATTCTGATATTTTGTTGTTGGTGTATAAGAATGTCTTCAATTTCTGAATATTGACTTTGAATCCGGCTACTTTACCAAATTCATTCATTAAGTAAGTAGTTTTTTGGTGGTGTATATAGGGTTTTCAATGTACACTATCATATCTGCAAACAGTGGCAGTTTTACTTCCTCCTTTCAAATTTGGATGTCTTTTATTTCTTTTTCTTGTCTGATTGCTGTGGCTAGGACTTCCAATAGTAATTTTAATACAGGAGGTAAAAGTGGACATCCTTGTCTTGTTACTGATCTTAGTAGGAAAGCTTTAGTCTTTGTCCATTGAATATGATGTTGGCTATAGGTTTCTTGGATATGGCTTTTATTATGTTGAGGTATGATCCCTCTATTTTTACTTGCTGAGTGTTTTTATTGTAAATGGGTGCTCTACTTTATCAAATGCTCTTTCAGCATCGATTGATGTGATAATGTGGTTCTTGTCTTTCATTGTGTTTATGTAGTGTATTACATTTATTGATTTGTGTATATAGTACCTTCCTTGCATCCCTAGGATCAGTCCCACTTGATCATGGTATATGATCTTTTTAATGTATTGCAGAATCCAGTCTGCCAATATTTTGTTGAGGATGTTAGCATCCATGTTTATCGGCGATACTGGCCTGTGGTTTCTTTCCTTTTTATGTCTTTATCTGGTTTTGGAATTAGGATAATACTAGCATCGTAAAAAGAGTTTGGGCACTGGCTGATGTAGCTCAGTGGATTGAGCATGGGCTGGGAACCAAAGGGTCGCCGTTTTGATTCCCATTCAGGGCACATGTGAGAGGCAACCATACATTGCTGTTTCTCTCCCTCTCTTTCTCCCTCCCTTCCCCTCTCTCTAAAAATAAAAATAAAATCTTTTTTTAAAAAAAAGAGTTTGGGCCCTGGCTGGTGTAGCTCAGTGGATTGAGCGCGGGCTGGGAACCAAGCGGTCCCGGTTCGATTCCCAGTCAGGGCACATGCCTGGGTTGCAGGCCAGGTCCCCATGAGGGCCATGTGAGAGGCAACCATACATTGCTGTTTCTCTCCCTCTCTTCCTCCCTCCCTTCCCCTCTCTCTAAAAATAAATTTTAAAAAAAATTTAAAAAAAGAGTTTGGGAGTCTTCCCTCTGAGATTTTTTTTGAACAGTCTGAGAAGTATCAGGGTTACCTCTTCTCTAAATGTTTGGTAAAATTCTCCTATGAAGTCATCTGGTCCAGGCCTTTTGTGTGCTGGGATTTTTTGATTACTGATTGAATTTCATCAGCTGCTATCGGTCTGTTCAGGCTTTCTGCTTCTTTATTCAGGTTTAGAAGATTATATTTTTCTAGAAACTTGACCTTTTCACCCAGATTTTAAATTTCTTGGCATATAGTTTTTCATAGTAATTTCTTACAATCCTTTGTATTATTGTGGTATCAGTTGTAATATCTCCTCTGTCATTTCTGATTTTGTTTATTTGGGTCCTCTCTCTTTTCTTCTTGATGAGTCTGCTTAAAGGCTTGTCGATTTTGTTTATCTTTTCAATGAACCAGCTCCTGGATTTATTGACCCTTTGGATTGTTCTTGTAGTCTGTATGTCATTTAAATCTGCTCTGATCATGATTATTTACTTCCATCTACTTGCCCTGGGCTTTGTTTGTTGTTGTTCCTCCAGTTCTTTTAGATGTAGGGTTAGGTTGTTTATTTGAAATGTTTCTTTTTCACATAGGCCTGTATCACTATGAACTGCTCTCTGAGGACTGTCTTCTCTGTTTCCCATAGGTTTTCAACTGGTCTGTGTTCATTTTCATTTGTTTCCAGAATCTCTTTGATTTCGTCCTTGATCTCATTTTTTATCCATTCATTGTTTAATAGCATGCTATTCAATCTCCACGAATTTGAGTGTTTTGGGTTTTTTTCCTTGAGATTGGTTTCTAGTTTTAGGTGCTTTGGTCCAAGAAAAGGCTTGATATGATTTCAGTTTTCCTCAATATGTTGAGGCTTTTTTTGTGTCTATCATGTGGTCTGTCTTTGAAAATGGTCCATGTACATTTGAAAAGAATATGTATTTTGTTTGTTTCACCTGAAAGGTTCTATATATGTATCAGTTAAGACCATTTGATCTAGTACATTGTTCAATGGTGCATTATCCTTGTTGACATACTGTTTGGAAAATCTATCCATTGTTGACAGTGGGGTGTTAAAATCCCCTAGTGTAAGTGTGTTGTCGTCTCTATCTCTCTGGAAGTCCTCCAAGATTTTCCTTATACATTTGGGTGCTCCTGTGCTGGATGTATATATGTTTATAATGTTTATGTCTTCTTGATGAGTTCTTCTTTTGAGTATTATGAAGTGTCCTTCTGTGTTTCTTTTTATGGCCTTGGTTTGAAGTCTATTTTGTCTGATATAAGTATTGCTACCCTGGTTTTTTTCCCTCTCCATTTACTTGGAATAATTTTTTTTCCAACCCTTCACTTTCAGTCTTTGTAGATCTTTTGTTTTGAGGTAGATCTCTTATAGGCAGCATATGTGCAGGTCAAGTTTCCTTATCCATTCAGCTCCCCTATGTGTTTTGATTGGAGCATTTACTCCATTTACATTTAAACTTATTATTGATAGGTACTTATTCATTTTTCCCCCTTTGTACCTGTGTACCTCTCTCTCACACTCTTTTTCCTCCTATTCTTTTTTTTTTTTTTTAAGATTTCATTTATTTTTAGAGAGGGAAAAGGAGGGAGAAAGAGAGCAAGAGAAACATCAGCGTGTGGCTGCCTCTCTCACACTCCCCACGAGGATCTGGCCCACAACTCAGGCATGTGCCCTAGACCAGGAATCCTACTGACAACCCTTAGGTTCACAGGCCAGCACTCAACCACTGAGCCACACCAGCAAGGGCTCTTCCTCTTCATAAAGCAGTCCCTTTAGCATATCTTGCAGTGCTGGTTTGGTGAAGGCATATTCTTTCAGTCTACTTTTGTCTGGGAAACTCCTTATGTCATCCTCCATTTTAATTGAGAGCCTCTCTGGGTAGGGTAGTCTTGGTTGTAGGCCTTTGCTTTTCATTACTTGGAATATATCTTCCCATTTCCTAGTTTGTAGTGTTTCTGTAGAAATCTGTTGCTAGCCCAAATTGGAGTTTTCTTGTATGTTACTTCTTGTTTCTCCTTTGCTGCTTTTAAGATTCTCTCTTTCTTTGTCTTTTAAACTTGGCATTTTAATTATGATGTGTTTTGGACTAGGTCTCATTGGGTTCATCTTGATTGGGACTCACTTTGTTTTCTGAACATGCATGGCTTTTCCCCTCTCCAGGTTCTGGAAGTTTCTGTCATTATTTTTTCAAACAGCTATTCTATCCCTTGCTCCTTTTCTTCTCCTTCTGGTTTTCCTATGATTCGAATATTGTTGC
>PVJI01015445.1:0-41114 GCA_004026765.1 Micronycteris hirsuta | reverse complement strand
AAATGGGGCAACTGTAACAGCATAATCAATAAAATATAGTTAAAAAAAAGAAAAAAAAAGAATAGTATAGGAAGTGCAGAAGCAGAAGGACTTATGTGTATGACCTATGGACAAAACTAAAGGGTGGGGAAAGGGGGGTAAGGGGGTGGGGGCCAAGAAGGTGGGGAAGAGTGGGACAATTGTAACAGCATAATCAATAAAATATAGTTTAAAAAAAAGAAAGAAAACTTAAAAAAAAAGAAAAATATAATCTTCCAAAACTCAATAAAGAAGAAGCAGAAAGCCTGAACCGACCAATAGCAGTGGATGAAATTAAAGCAGTAATCAAAAAACTTTCAACACACAAAAGATCTGGACCAGATGGTTTCACAGGAGAATTCTACAAAGCATTTAAGGAAGAACTAACACCTATCCTTCACAGACTATTCAAAAAATCCAAAATTATGGAAGACTCCCAAATTCTTTTTATGAAGCCAGCATCATCCTAATCCCAAAACCAGAAAAAGACACAACAAAGAAAGAAAACTTCAGGCCAATATCACTGATGAACATTGATGCTAAAATTCTCAACAAAATATTAATAAACCGCATCCAGCAATACATCAAAAAGATCATACACCACGACCAAGTGGGATTCATCCCAGGGATGCAAGGATGGTACAACATTAGCAAAACAATACATGTAATTCATCACATAAACAAAAGCAAAGACAAAAATCACATGATCATATCAATAGATGCAGAAAAAGCATTCGATAAGGTACAGCATCCATTTATGATAAAGACACTTAGCAAAGTGGGAATAGAGGGAGCACTCCTCAACATAATAAAGGCCATATATGAGAAACCTACAGCCAACATTATACTCAATGGGCAAAAACTCAAATCTTTCCCACTAAGATCAGGAACAAGACAAGGATGTCCACTATCACCACTTCTATTTAACATAGTACTGGAAGTTTTGGCCACAGCAATCAGACAAGAAAAGGAAATAAAAGGCATCCAAATTGGAAATGCAGAAACAAAACTGTCGTTGTTTGCAGAGAACATGATAGTGTACTTAGAAAATCAAATAGACTCCGCACCAAAACTACTCAATCTAATAATTGAATTTGGCAAACAGCAGGATATAAAGTCAATATCCAGAAATTAAAGGTATTTTTATATACCAACAGTGAAACAGCAGAAACAGAGATCAGGAAAAAATCCCATTTGATATAGGAACAAAAAAATAAAATACCTGGGAATAAACCTAACCAACGAGGTAAAAGACCTGTACTCAGAAAACTACACAACACTGAAGAAAGAAATCATGGAAGAGACAAACAAATGGAAACGTATACCATGCTCATGGATCGGAAGAATCAACATCATCAAAATGTCCATACTACCCAAAGCAATTTATAGATTCAATGCAATCCCTATCAAAATACCAATGGCATATTTCATGGATATAGAACACTTCAAAAATTTATATGGAACCATAAACGACACCGAATATCAGCTGCAATCTTGAGAAAGAAGAGCAAAGCAGGAGGGATCACAATTCCTGATATCAAGCTATATTACAAGGCCACTGTAATCAGAACAGCTTGGTACTGGCATAAAAACAGACAGATAGACCAATGGAACAGAATAGAGAGCCCAGAAATAAACCCGAGTCTCTACGGGCAATTAATCTTCGACAAAGGGGGCAGAAGCATAAAATGGAATAAAAATAGCCTCTTCAACAAATGGTGTTGGGAAATGTGGACGGCTACATGCAAAACATTGAAACTGGAGCACCTACTTACACCATACACAAAAATAAATTCAAGGTGGTTAAAAGACTTAAATGTAACTCGTGAAACCATAAAAGTTCTACAGGAAAACATCGGTAGGAAAATCTCAGACATTCCACACAGCAACATCTTCAATGATATGTCCCCTAGAGCAAGGGACATAAAGGAAAGAATAAACAAATGGGACCTCATCAAAATTAAGAGCTTCTGTGGGGCTAAAGAAAAGGTCATTAAAATAAAAAGAGAACCAACCGTATGGGAAAGCATATTTGCCAATGATACCTCAGACAAGGGTCTGATCTACAAAATATATAAAGAACTCATACGACTCCACCCCAGGAAGACAAAAAAAAAAAAACAATTAAAAAATGGGCAAAAGACATGAACAGACACTTCTCGAAAAAGGACATTCAGAGGGCTCAGAGACATATGAAAAGATGCTCAACATCATTAGCCATCAGAGAGATGCAAATTAAAACCACAATGAGATACCACCTCACACCAGTCAGAATGGCCATCATCAACAAAGCAACAGATAACTGTTGGAGGGGATGTGGAGCAAAAGGAACCCTACTGCACTGTTGGTGGGAATGCAGACTGGTGCAGCCACTGTGGAAAACAGTATGGAACTTCCTCAGAAAACTAAAAATGGAACTACCTTTCGATCCAGCAATTCCACTACTGGGATTATACCCTAAGAACCCTGAAAAACCAATCCAAAAGGACCTGTGCACTCCAATGTTCATAGCAGCACAATTCACAATAGCCAAGTGCTGGAAATAACCTAAGTGCCCATCTACAAATGAGTGGATCAAGAAACTATGGTACATTTACACAATGGAATTCTACACAGCAGAGAGGAAGAAGGAGCTTATACCCTTTGCAACAGCATGGATGGAACTGGAGAGCATTATGCTAAGTGAAGTAAGCCAGGCGGTGAGGGACAAATACCATATGATCTCACCTTTAACTGGAACATAATCAACAAAAGCAGAAAGCAAGCAAAACATACCGAGAGACATTGAAAGTAAGAACAGTCTGACAGTGGCCAGGGGGAGGGGGGAGGGGACAATGGGGAGAAGGGTTTACAGGAGCCACTATGGAGGACATATGGACAGAGCCAAGGGGGAGGACGGAGGCAGGGTTGGAGGGGGAGGGGGAGGGGAGGGGAGAAGATGCAGATAACTGTAATTGAACAACAATAAAGTAATTATTAAAAAAATAAATTAAAAAACATTTTTAAAAAGTTGCCATAGTTTATTAATATGATAAATTTAAGATGATATATACTTTATTTAATATACTAATAAGTTAATTATATTTAAAGCTATAGTTAAAAGCTTGAGAGTATTATCTCTTTTCATATTTATAAACTTGTGTGTACATAAATGCATATATATAAAGGTATATTAATGTCTTTTACTACAATTTGTTACATGAATAATGTAGCAAATTCCAAAATTATAATTTGAGCCCTGCCTGGTACGGCTCAGTGGATTGAGTGCTGGCCTGCAAACCAAAAGTTCACCAGTTTGGTTCCCAGTCAGGGCACCTCCCTGGGTTGCAAGCCAGGTTCCCCAGTCGGGGCAGGGAGCCTACCAGTCCATATATCTTGCATATTGATGTTTCTCTCCTCTTTCTCCCCACCTTCTGCTCTCTCTAAAAAGTAAATTAATAAAATCCTTTAAAATCAGAATTTGGGTGTTTTTTAAATGCAGAATGACTAAGCTATGGTATGCCCAGATTTTTAGTGGTTACTTTTTGTCACCAAATTATTCTGTTAACTCTCAGAGCTTTGTGACATATTCCAAAATTATTTTTTAAAACAGTCCTTACTTTAAAAAAGCACTTAATTCCCTAATTTAGATTGTTGTTTATTGCTGGGTAATTTTGCAATGTTAATTATAAATATTTCTTGCTTGAGATATTTATGACTTATATCTCGTCCCTACTAACAGCTATTCTTAATTTTGCCTTTCCCAAATGCAGAATAATAAAACTATCAAGATGTCTTTTATGCCTAAATGATTTTTGGATTTCTTAAAATGGCCATTAGGTAACATTAATTTCTTCCTTTCCACCCTAAAAGACAATAAGAATAATTAGGTTTGCGTAAATGTCTCCAACTTTTAATTAAGCCAGACTATTGTGAAAACTGCCTGTCAAACTTTATATTAAAATAACTTGACAAATTAAAAATGGAGTGTGTACATATATAATATAGACATCTTTCCAGGTTTAATAACTTTCAAATTAAAAGAAACATACTCATATTTAAGCACAAAGACTGATACAATACCTGTCTACCAAAAGATTTTCCCAGGATTCTAGATTCAAAAAACTTTTTTCCCTTTTTGTTTATACTAGCCCAACAAGCTAATCTAAATAAAAAGTTTCTGGATAGGCACTAGGGGCACTAACAATTACACAGAAATGGTCAGAGGTATATTGCTTATTTCAGTCTTTTATTACATTCAGTAGCTAAGACATAGCACCTGGTCTAAGAGCTATACGAGCAACGGCAAACATGTAAAATCTTCAATTAGCTTAGTTCTAGATCACCACTAAACTCAATGATCCCGCATGCAGTGCAAACTCTTTTATTGACAAAAAATACCACTTTTTAGCTAGTGGCCTAACCTTCTAGGGAATATTGCTTTCACCTTCACACTGTCAGCTGCTATGTGACACTCAAAACCCAGTCAAGTTTCTCCATTCACCTGAAGAAGGGAAAACCTACAATTGCTTACTTCTCTTGGGGAATTTTTTATATTCTATAGAGACTCCAGAGATACTTCAGCCTTCTTTGTAAGAACTGTTTAACTTTCCCTGGCTGATGTGGCTCAGTGGGTTGAGTGCCAGCCTGCAAACTAAAGGGTCGCCAGTTCAATTTCCCATCAGGGCACATGCCTGGGTTTTGGGCCAGGTCCCCAGTAGAGGGGAACACCAGAGGCAAATGATAGATGTACCTCTCACACACTGACATTTCTCTCACTCTCTTTCTTCCTCCCTTCCCTTATCTCTAAAAGTAAATAAATAAATATTTTTTTTTGTTTAAAGAACTGTTTAACTCTAGTAAAAAAAAAACTTGATTAACTTAGAGGAACACAAAATGGGCTCACTGTTACAAATGATACTTTTGCTCCTAATATAGTCTGAGCTTCACCAGGGTAGTACTTCACATCTAGATATCAGACATCAATGTCACACATAACTTATCCTGTGTAATCAGGATAATTTTTAGGGTCTTTAGGATGTCTGAAATTACCACTCTTCTATAAGATCATGTTTTTCCAGATAATAATTTTAAATTATCCCCAAAATGAGGCATGCACAAGATACTTTGGAGAATTTCCAGAAGGAATAACTGATTGGCTCTTCATGTGTGACTACTATCCAAGCTGTGATTCCCATGACTAGGAATAATACAGCTATCAAAAATGTTCCAAAACTTGTTTTTGACCCTAGAAAAAGTCGTAAATAACATAACCTCTATTCTGAAAGCCCAACAAGCTAGTCTAAATTCAGTAGCCAGGGCTGTTACAGACAATCACAGCCTTGATTTTCTCCCAACTAGTCAAGGCAAATTTTATACTATAGCAAATACTTCTTACTATGCCTGTGTACTATAAGTAAAGCAGTGCAAAAGGGGCGGGGGAAGTCACTTGTTTCCTGGACTAATCATCATTTTGTTTCTGATAATTGTTAGTATTACAGTATTTGTTTCATGTTTCAAATGCTACTTACTACCCAAAGATTGATACATCAGAAGACTCAACAATTCCTTCTGCAACATAATGAGCATAACAGACTAAACTAGTCTTCCTATAGACTACCTCCTCTAAACAACCCCCTGATCAGCAGAATCTTGGCAATGGTGAAAATTTGGGCACCATTGATTTATGTCCTACAGCCTGACTTCATCCACCCTTGGCCATAAGGGAGGCACTAAGAAACAAACAAGCAGTGCCTGATAGCTAAAACCTGGCCTTGCTGTTCTGCTAAACAGTTTCACAGAAAGTAACATTATAAAAGGCCACTCTTTGACCATAATGGATGAAGACCAAAAAGAGCCACTATGGGGGCTGAAATAGCTCAGCTGAAAGACTGTCAGACTGAAAAAGAACACTGTATAGTCAGATCTGAACACAAACAAAACATGAACATTATCTAAACCATAGAAATTATCATAATTCCCATATTCTGGTTAATTTGACTACTGTTCCTTTAATTACATCTTTGTCTTTGTTCTAAACTTCCATAATTTTAGATAAGATTTATTGAAATACCCTATTATAGGATTACTCCTGGTTTCTGACAACATCCAATCCAGCACAAAACCCCACTTCCTTAAATGCACTCCAAAATCACTTAAGTCAAAATCCTGCATGGTGTGCATTCTCCCTCAATTCAGTGAGTAAGACATACATTACGTCACTTTTATCCCACAAGGAAGATATTATAATCATCACTATTTTGCAAATAATGAAATTGAGACTCTGAAAATTCAGATAACTTTCCCAAGACTATCCAGTTATTAAGCATAGAAACCCACCAAGAACCCAGGATTTGTTATTTGTGGTTTTCCATACTGCTTCTAAAAGTGCCTAGCCCTAGCTGGTGTAGGTCAGTGGATTGAGCGCGGGTCTGTGAACCAAAGGGTAACCGGTTCAATTCCCAGTCTAGGGCACAAGCCTGGGTTGTGGGACAGGTCCCCAGTAGGGGGTGTGTGAGAGGCAATCACACAGTTAAGTTTCTCTCCTCTTTGTCCTTCCCTTCCCCTCTCTCTAAAAATAAATAAATAGGCCCGGCTGGTGTAGCTCAGTGGATTGAGAGTGGGCTGGGAACCAGAGGGTCCCGGTTCGATTCCTAGTTGGGGCACATGCCTGGGTTGCGGGCCAGGTCCCCGTGAGGGCCATGCGAGAGGCAACCATACATTGCTCTTTCTCCCTCCTTTATCCT
The DNA here is from genome assembly GCA_004026765.1 of Micronycteris hirsuta. Taxonomy (NCBI): domain Eukaryota; kingdom Metazoa; phylum Chordata; class Mammalia; order Chiroptera; family Phyllostomidae; genus Micronycteris; species Micronycteris hirsuta. The sequence goes on along the minus strand of PVJI01015445.1, from coordinate 34,371 downwards.
CTCTCTGAAAATAAATAAATAAAATCTTAAAAAAATATAAAATAAAAATAAATAAATAAAATCTTTACAAAAATAAAAATAAAAGAGTGCCAAAGGGGAGCTTCTATTAGATTCCTGGCAATTCCCCTATAGGAAATTCCATTTTCCAATAGGTCACATCTTATTCCTAGTTGATATACTGGTGTATCATTCCAACCTTGATTATTCTCTTAATAACCTTGCACACAGCATTTACTCATTAAGTTGTGCGTGTGTATTTGTGTATGTAAGTATGGACGTGGTTCGGTTGTTCAGGTATGTACAATAGTTCCCCCTTATCTGTGGTTTCTCTTTCTACAGTTTCAGTTATCTAAGGTCCAAAATATTAAATGGAAAATTCCAGAAATAAACAATTCATAACTTTCAAATTGCACACAGTTCTGAGTACATGATGAAATCTCATGCCAACCCATTCTGTCCCACCCGGGATGTGAAGCATCCTTTTGTCCAGCATCTCCACACTGTAGCTGCTCCTGGCCTCTTAGTCACTTAGTAGCCATCTGCCACATCAGGTCTCGAGGTATTACACACAGTGATTGTGTTCAAGTAACCCTTAATTTTCCCTAATAATGGCCTCAAACACAGGATTAGTAATACTGGCAATTTGGATATGCCAAAGAGAAGTCGTAAAGTGCTTCCTTTAAGTAAAAGCTATGTATGTCTAAGAAAAAGACAGTATATATATATGGTTTGGTACTGCCCACAATTTGTCTTAGAACATATTCCCCACAGAGAATGGGAAGTATTGTATGTCGATGTGTCTTATGATTTGTTTTGGGGTCTGCACCTAGTTACTAGAATCATCCTACAATATCTGTGCAGAACAAAACCAGGCAAACCTCTTTCTTCAAACCCTTTCCAAGAAAAAGAGCTGAGGAAGCCTGGTGAAGCTGCTAGCTCAATGCAGGGATTGTAGGGAGCTTGAAGGGAGGAGCCAGAAATGCCAACTACACACCTTCTATTTAGTGCTGAGAGCAGATTATGGGCCTGTCAGTCAGCCAGAAAGGATAAAGTGAATTCTTATGCTGTCAGCCTCCTGCCCACCTTGTACTAGGCACAAGGGTGCACGGAGGGGGTTCAGAAGGGTTATAAGGTATGGTTTCTGCCCTGAGGAACTTATCTTATCTTCCTCTGCTGAGCCTGTCCCCTGCCTCCTGTTTTCTCCTTCACATGTGGTGGTTTGTTCTGAGATGCTAAAGGAAGCACTCTTGGCAGGAGGGATGGATATGCTGGCTGATATGGGCATGAGACACAACCCTGAGAGCCCTCTAATGAAGAAGTGGGAGCATTCATTGACCTAAGTTTGTCTGCTTTCAGATAATTACCAGTCAATAAAGCCTCAAGGGATGGTGAAGGGGAAGAAAGGGAGGGAAACCATGACCAAAGTTCAAGACATTTTTATGCAGCAGGCGTTTAGGGACAGCTATCTGAAATGTGTGTTAAGGGAGAAGGGGAATTTGCCTGGAGGCTGCATCTACTTAAGGGTACTTTGTTTAGATTATGCTTTCATTAAGAGTGGCTTGGTGAGCAGATGACAGCTTACAGCAGTAAGGGTAGAGCTAAAGCTGCTTGTAGCCACCTCTGCTTTCAGGTGTGATGGAAGGGGCTCCTTCCCTGGGCCAAGCAGGCAATAGAGGAAATAAGAGATGGTACTAAGGTGGAGGATCTGGAATCTTGAGAAAAAGCTGTCAGGGGAAAAACTATTTCAGATGGCTGTTTATGAATGGCCCAAGACCATATCAGGGCCTTCCCACAAGGGCACTGTGGTTGTCGGGCAAATGTGCACTGTATATAGTCCCATGTGTAAGGGCTATAGGGACCAGATATCATCTCCCCACAAAGCTCTCCCCTAGTGCAGTGACTTCTTTATGGTTGTCTTTTATTAGATAATAAAAGAACATTTTCCCATCTCATTTTCCCATCACAGATTTAAGAGGGGAATACAATCTTTAGAATGAGCCATGGTATTCTCAAGATTTTATCCTCTCAGCTTTGATCTGGAAGGTTAGAGTGGAGAGCTGACTTGGTCTTGCTGGACTTCTATTGTCTTGTTTATCTCACAGCCACCAGAGCACAAGCCCACTTGTTGCTCTTCTTCTTAGAAAGCCTCAGCCCCAACAAAAACAAAATGACTCTTTTCCAGTCCACAGCAGCCAGCTGATGCAGTCTGGCATTTTAAATTTTTTAAAATCTTCATCCGAGGATATGTTTATTAATGAGAGAGAGAAACATTGATCAAGAAATGCTGCTGGGAAAATTGGACAGATATATGCAGAAAAATGAAAGTACACCACCTTTTTTAAGATTTTATTTATTTATTTTTAGACAGGGGAAGGGGAGAGAAAGAGAGGGAGATAAACATCAATGTGTGGTTGCCACTTGCCTGGCCCCACTGGGGACCTGGCCCGCAACCCAGGCACGTGCCCTAGTCTGGGAATTGAACCAGTGACCCTTTGGTTCACAGGCTGGCACTCAATCCACTGAGCCACACCAGCCAGGGCACCAGATCACCTTTTTACCACACACAAAAATGAATTCAAAATGGACAAAGAGTTCAATGTTAGGCCTGAAACCATAAAAATTCTAGAAGAAAGCATAGGCAGCAAAATCTTGGACATTGCTCATAGCAATATTTTATTGGATATATCTTCCCAGGCAAGGAAAACAAAAGAAAAAATAAACAAATAGGCCTACATCAAACTAAAAAGGTCTTGGAGAAGACTTCCGGCCAAGATGGAGGTGTAGGTAGACACACTGTGCCTCCTTGCACAACCAAAAGAGGAAAGACAGCAATTTAAAAAACAAAAACAGCCAGAACTGACAGAAAATTGAACTGAGTGGAAGTCCAACAACCAAGGAGTTAAAGAGGACACCTTCATCCAGACCGGTAAGTGGGGCAGAGCCGGGTGGAGAGCACACAGTGAGACAGTGGTTTGTGGAGCGGTACTGGCAACACTGCAGCTGCCCGGAGAGACCCGTGGTGGGCACTCCTGGCCAAAACATGGCCGGCACACTTGGCGAAAACTGTGGCTGGCCCACCCAGACCCAGCAGGGCTGAGACTGGTGGACCCTCATTCGCACCCAGATAAACGGGGAGAAAAAGCTGGGTAGTGGAGCAGACTGCACAACCCACCATCACGGTGGAAATAAAGCCTCAAACCACCTATTGAAAACACCTGTGGGGGTTGAGGCGGCAGTGGGAGGAACTACCAGCCTCACAGGAGAGTTCATTGGAGAGACCCACAGGGACTTGGAACTATGCAAGCCCACCCACCCACCCCAGAGCCAGAAGGACCCAACTTGCTTGTGGGTGGGAGGGGGGAGTGCGGAGAGCAGAGCAAGAGCCATTGTTCTCTGAGGGCCTGCCCCCACAGGCATCGTCACAACACAATGAAGTGGGTTGTCCCACTCTGGTGAACACCTAAGGCTCTGCCCCTTAAATTAACATGTGCACTGAGGAAAAAAATGGCCCAAATGAAAGAACACATCAAAGCTCCAGAAAAAATACAACTAAGTGATGAAGAGATAGCCAACCTATCAGGTGCATGGCTCAAAACACTGATAATCAGGAAGCTCACAGGATTGGTTGAAATTTGGTCACAATTAGGGGAAAAAATGAAGGATATGCTAAAGGAAATGAGGGGAAATGTGCAGGGAACCAATAGGGATGAGAAGGAAACTGGAACTCAAATCAACAGAGTGGACTAGAAGAAAGAAAAAAACAACCAGAAAAGAATGAAGAAACAAGATTTCCAAAAAATGAAGAAAGGTTTAGGAACCTCCAGGACATCTTTAAACATCCCAACATCTGAGTCATACGGGTGCCAGATGTAAGGAGAAGAGGAAGATCAAGGGATTGAAAACTTATTTGAACAAATAATGAAAGAGAACTTCCCCAATCTGACAAAGGAAATAGACCTCCAGGAAGTCCAGGAAGCTCAGAGAGTCCCAAAGAAGTTGGACCCAAAGAGGAACACACCAAGGCACATCATAATTACATTACCCAAGATTAAAAATAAGGAGAGAATCTTAGAAGCAGCAAGAGAAAAGGAGACAGTTACCTACAAAGGAATTCCCATAAGACTGTCAGCTGGTTTCTCAAAAGAGATCCTTAAGGCAAGAAGTGGCTGGAAAGAAGTATACCAAGTTATGAAAGGCAAGGACCTACATCCAAGAATACTTTATCCAGCAAAGTTTTCATTTAGAATGGAAGGGCAGATAAAGTGCTTCTCAGATAAGGTCAAGTTCAAGGAGTTCATCATCACCCAGCCTTTATTATATGAAATGTTGAAGGGATTTATATAAGACATGGAGGTATATCAACAGGGGAGTGGAAGGGGGAGAGAGGAGGAAAAAGTACGGAGAATAACATAAACGGTAGTTAGAAAACAGACAGGGGGAGGTTAAGAATAGTATAGGAAATGTAGAAGCCAAAGAACTAATGTGTATGACCCATGGACAAAAACTAAATGGCGGGGAATGGGAGGGGTACGGGGTGGAGGGGAATAAAGGGGGGAAAACAGGACAACTATAATAACATAGTCAATAAAATAAAATAAAAACTAAAAAGGTTTTGCACAGCAAAGGAAATCATCAACAAAATAAAAAGACAACCCACAGAATGCGAGAACATATTTGTTGAAACATCTGAAAAAGGGTTAATATCCAAAATTTGTATAGAACTTATAAAACTCAACAGCAAGAAAATAAACAGCCCAATTAAAAATGGGTAAAAGATTTGACTAGGCACTTCTCTAAAGAGTACATATGGATGGCCAATAGACATAAGGAAAGATGCTCAACATCACTAATCATCAGAGAAATGAAAATTTAAACCACAATGAGATATCACCCCATACCTGTCAGAATGGCTATCATCCATAAATCAAAAAAAGCAAGTACTGGCAAGGATGTGGAGAAAGGGGAATCCTTTTGCACTGTTGGTGGGAATGCAGACTGGCCCAACCACTGTGGAAAGCAGTATGGAGAATCCTCAAATAATTAAAAAAGGATCTACCTTTTGACCCAGCAATCCCACTTCTAGGAATATATCCGAAGGAACCCAAAGCACTAATTCCAAAGAACATAAGCACCACTATATTCATTGCAGCATTATTTACAATTGCCAAGATATGGAAGCAGCCCAAGTGTCCATCAGTAGATAAGTGGATAAAACAACTATGGGACATTTACACAACAGAATACTACTCGGCCATAAAAAAGAAGAAAAATTTATCCTTGTGACAGTATGGATGGACCTGGAGAACATTATACAAAGTGAAATAATCTAGTCAGAGAAAGACAAACACTGTATGATTTCTACTCATATGTGGAATGTAATGAATAAACTGAACTAATAAGGAAACTGGGGACAGACTCATAGATAGAGAGCAGGATGACAGGGGCGGGCAGGGAGGTTAGGGGGTGGAGGGATTGAGCAAAAAGGAAAAAGGACTCATGGACATGGACAACAGTGTGGTGATTGTTGGGGGAGGGGGTATTAGGGGACCAAATACAATAAATATTAAATTTAAAAAAAAAGAAAAGAACACCAATATGAGAGAGAAACATTGATCGGTTGACTCCCATATGCACCCCAACCAGGGATCGAACTTGCAACCCAGGTATGTGTGGTGACTGGGGATCAAATGTGAAACAATTTGGTGTATGGGATTTTGCTTTAACCAAGCCACCTGGCCAAGGCCAAGCTGGCATTTTTAAAAAGAACCCCCTTCCATCCCTTCTCCAAATAGGAGATAATGACTAGGAAAGAAAGTATTCATAAAATCAAATGAAAACCTATCCAAAGTACTGACACATTTTATTGGAGTCCTTCACTGGAAGTAAAAGGGAGTTTTTCAAAGCTTGTTTCAGAGGATTCCAGTTTCACTGGATGTTGAAAGGTGTAATGTAAAACAGAGTGCTCTGTGGGAAAATACGTTTGGAAAAGGCTAGGTTAATGAAAGTTAAAAATAAAAAGTGTTTCTACTTTGAGACTTCTCAGAACTTCCAATATGCTAATGTGTATTCTGGTCTCTAAAAGATGAAGGGAAAAGAGTTTGCAGTTAGATGCTATTTATCAAGCACTTACTATGTCCTAGGCTCTGTGCTAAGTGCTTCTCATGTATTAATCCTCATGTAATCCTCATTACATAAGGTAGATGCTACTGTTCTTTTCAATCTATATATGAAGAAATGGAGAAACAGGCTAAGTAACCCACCCAAGGTCACAAGGTAGCAGTCAACAGAGCAGATACTTTGGGGGATTGCACTATAGAGTATGGGATCAGAGTGGCAGAGACTGTACGGATGTCACTGAATCCCATTTCCTCTTCTTACAGGGCCCACCACAAAATTACATTTCCCAGACTCCCTTGCAATGAGATAATCAATTTTTACCTTTGGCTTTGGAATGTGAGCAGAAATAATAGGCATCCTCTCCAAGCTGAGGCAGTTCAGAATGGGTGTGCACCCTCTATATTCTCTTTTTTCCCTCACCTATTAGCATAAGTAAGCTTAGGTTCCTGGATGACTGTGTAGATCAGAGGCCACCAGCCCAGCCCACCCTGACTCTTTCTAAGCAACACTGGACTGTGACATTGATAAAAAGAATAATTGATTGCATTAAACCATGGAGCTGTGAAAACTATTTGTTACAATATATAGCCTAACCTATCCTGATGAATATAATCAAGAAATTTTTCATATGACATTTTCTGGGACAAATATTCTAAGGAGTTCATGCTGAGGAATGGCTATGTAGTATGAGCACTAACTTCAAAAGTCAGTCAGAACTAGATTCAAATCTCAGTTCTGTACCAGCTGTGCAACTTTGGGCAGGTCACTTAACTTTTCTGAGTTTTTGTTACCAAACTTTTAAAACTTATTAAAAGTAGAGGTAATAATGCCAAACTCAGAGAGTAGTTGTGATGATTAAATGAAATCCTGTACAGAAAGTGTGTGACACACAGTTTGTACTCATTAAAAAGTAGTTGTTTTCATTACAGGAAAGCCCTGGCACTCTGACACATAATAATATGAACCTTATAAATAGTAGTTTCCTTTCTTTAATTCTGTCTCACATCCTCAGAGCCTAAGGGACTCTGGCTGGACTTGGCAAACACCTCGTCTGGATTTATACCCTCCCAGCACCCTCCAGTGAGTGTCTTTTTGGCAGCACCTTCCTTTACCTCACCCTCAGGAGCTGGTCCATTCCCCATCCTCACCCTAACCCAAACAAATGCCAAAGCCCCATGTGAAACAATTCTCTACTGAGGACCTGCCTCTTAAAAGTTCTTAGTGGGGTGAAGAATGTCATTCTTCCAGACTCAAGCCCTCAGCTCCAACTTCCTCTGGAGTCCTGTGAGCTTACTTTGTGGTTGGGATGGGCCAGAGCTATGCTGCTGCCTTCCATCCATAGTGTTCCATCTAATGCTAACTTTAGTGTGTAGGGACCAAATGTGGATTCTTCAAGTGTCTGCCAACATGGTGCTACTGAATCCTGCAACGAGGCATGCCCAGGCTTTGGGAAGACCAGAAGTTGCAACAGATGTGGGCAGAGGCCTGGTGGGTGGTGGAGGGGTGTGACCACTGCAAAGAGAATTCTGGTAGCAAGGCGATCCTTGATCTGTGGTGATAGGTAACCATTCTTGGCAGTGATCTAGAAAATAACTCAAATGCACTCACCTCTTCCTGGAGAAGGCATAACAAATGTTTCTTACATCCTGTCCAGCTCCAGTTCCCTCCTCAATTCCCTCCCCCCACCAATTTTTTTTTTTTTAAAAAAGGAGAGCCCAACTATTTTCAATTCTCTGCTTCTTGAGAGTTTTCCTGGGTCTCTCAACTGATTTTCCCCTTCCCTCTATGCTGAGGTTTTCATGCTTTGAGGCTTTCTTATTGCCTTTGGATGATTAACTTCCTAAGGAAACCTCTATGGCAGGTTGGACTAACAAGTGTCAGTAGGGAGGATGCTTTTGTTGGGGACCTGGAAGACCTTCCCTCAGCCCTTGCAGGCCATGGCCTACTCCCTGGCTCCCTGTGGCATTTCCTGCTGTTCTTGACTAGGATGATCAGGGTCAACTAACCCCAGAATCTAGACCATTTTCTCCTGTGCGTGAAGTAGATAACTAGGCCTTAAGCCCTTAAGGGATGACAATGTCAGAGCTAACCCAGGTAGCACTTCCAGAGGTCTTCAAGGCTTTAGGTCTGATTACTCTGGTCTGAGGCTGAGCCAAAGGATCAATGAAGAGAAATTGTCATGGCCAGCCATCATGACAGCCATCTAATAGAGATACCTGGCAGCTTAGGAGTTGAGAACAAATCTTCTTGCTTGTTTCCAAGAAGACAGACTAAAATGACATCAATAGCAATTGCATGGTGGGAGAAGAGATAACACATTCCCAAAGGGCAGACAAGCTCCAGGCTTGGAAGAGCATGGCTGGCTAAGGGATAGTTTATGATTTTCATCTTGCTTTGACTGTGGGTGGAGGATGGGGAAGGGAACATAATAAATACAGCTTATAGTTATCAAGTGCTTAGTGTATGTCCAGCACTGTTCTAACTACTTTATAGACAATAATGTGTTGAATTTGTAACATACCCCTATAAGAAAGGTATTGTTATTAGTCCTATTTTAGAGTTAAGAAAATTGAGGCACAGATAGGTTACACAGCTAGTAAGATAAGAACTAAGATTTGAACATAGAGAGTCTGCCTCTAAATGCCATGCTCCTAACTACTATGCACACTAGCTTGGTAGAGTGCCTATGCGTGGATGAGCCCCCACCCCTGCCTTTCACTTTCTCATTTAGCCATCTCCACTCAGGACCTTCTTCCCTGTGCCTGAGGTCTTCATCTACTTCAGAGGAAATCTTTGTGTTTTGTCACAGTAAGGCCCTGGGCCAGTGTGGTGTTAGGACACAGAGCAGGGAGCCCTTCCTAGGAATCCCAGGAGCACCAGGAAAGGAAAGGAGAGAAGGTAGCTAAATCAAATGTATGGAAGAGTAGGCAGCTAGTAACATAACTGGAAGGTGGGAGAGAATCATCTCCCTCCCCAGGCTGTACAACTTCTCCTCCTGCGCCACTCCCACACATAGATGCACATACTTACGTACGCATACTTCTGTGCTCAATTATTCCAGCAATAGGGCAGAGCAGGGCTGCAAGAGAAGAGCTTGCTTGTTAGTGAGGGAAACTGGCAAATGTGCCTTCCAGCTCTGCTTTTGAATGAGGTCAAAGTATTGGGGGGCTGGGAGACCTGCAGAGCTCTTGGGACTCAGTGAGCACCCCTAACAAGGGCAGATGCTGAGAAGATACTGGCTGTTTTGCAAGACAGGCTTATTCAAGACTCTGTGAACAAAGCTTTGTAGCTAGCCTTCTGGACTGCAAATAAAATTCTGACTTCATTTTAGAACCTCCCTAAGGCAGACTCAACAAAGATATTCAGTGGCAGTTTCATTTCCTTTTGAATCTACTTTCCCTGCAGGACCCCATCCATCTTCTCAACCTGAGGACAGCACTCAGACTCTGTCAGTTTCCTAGGCTTTGACACCTATGCATAACAGTACAGTCGTGGTGACTGAACCCTGTTTCCCAAGAATGAGCTTGCAAAACATCAAGCAAAGCCTTCCTTCCCACAGTGCTTCTCTCCCAATGGCTCACCATCCTGTTGTTAGAACATGTTCACCTTGCATCATCACACGTGTTTGCAGTTGCCACCTACTCTTCTCATGCTTTATAGGCACATGCTGTCAAATGTACTTACATGACTCAGTTTACTCATCTGAAAATGAAGATGATACTTCTCTGTGTATCTCCTAGTTTTGAGAATCTGATGAGGTAAATTTCTGAATGTTCTTGTAGAATACACAAAGTGCTACATGTGCTAGGACAAACATTTGTCTTACCCACTAGCCTGATTACTCCCTTTCTAGTGCCCAGAAGAGTATTTTGCATATAATAAATACCCAATAAAATTATGCATCATGAATTCAAGACAGCATTTTAGAACTGCAAATGACAGTCAAACCTTTGTTACTGTGAGCTGCTTCACAGCCTAAGCCTGGGACCAGGACCTTCCTATATCCCCAACAGCAGTATCAGTAGCAGTAACTGTGGAATGATAATAGTACTAACCTCAAAGACACATAGTAAGTATTCCATAACTCTTAGTAATTCTTCCTTTTTCTTTGAACCCTCACCCCAACGTCAGTGCCTCTCTCTTCAGAAACAGCCCAGTGGAGCTCTGGCTGGGTAGCTCAGTTTGTTAAAGCACTGTCCCAATACACCAAGGTTGTGGGCTCAATCCCCAGTAAAGGCACATACAAGAATCAGCCAATCAATTCATAAATAAGTGGAAAACAAATCTCTCTCTCATCAATAAATTAAAATATTAAAAATTAAAAAAATTAAAAAGAAAGAGTCCAGTGGGAGGAGGGGGGTAGATGATAACAAAAGCTGAGAAAGTGAGGTTTGGAGCACACAACCATCAGTGTTCCCCTATCACCTGGTCCCAGCCTCTCTTCACTCCCTCATCCCTTGAGGACACTGGACAAGAGAGTACTCAAAGCTGACTAGCATTCCCCATGCCATTTGTGCTCCTGGGCAGGCAGCATGCAAAATCTTTAAATAAAAAGTTTTAAAACTAATAAATCAGCAAATCCCAAATGCCTGACCTTGGAAGCAAAGAGACAAACAGATAGACTACAGATGTAGAGGAATGAGCCAGGAGGACTGAGAGGCCCACAGCTTGGGTGTTGGGGGAGGAGATGAAGCTGAAGATAAAATGAAGGCAAGGCAATGTGTGCATAAATATGAATGATTACCTTGTGCCTGAGTCCCTTTTCCCCCTGACAGACAGCCAAGCAGCTTTGTGGCTTAGTAATACCAGGCCTCCATTTCCCTTTGATTCACAGGCCAGAGCTCAATCCACTGAGCCACACCAGCCAGGGCTGGCCCCCATCTCCCTTAACACCACAAAAACCAAGGTCAATATTAAATCTTGATACTGGCCAAGTAAGAATCCCAGAAAGCAGGAGCTTGGTTCAGAAGAGAAGGAGAATAAATAATAAATAATTGCTCTTTCCATAAGCCCTTCCCCCTTATGCCCTCATGTCTACTTGCCTGTTCCTTTCCCTCTATCCCACTCACTTGGTTCTTAGAACACTGACCTTGTTCTGTCTTGAGACCTCTATGAGGGAATGTCATCCTTCAGCTATAAAATAGGTCAGAGCCAGACTGGAGACTTGAGGCATTCCTGTCTGGTTGACTCCTTTGTCTTGACTCATGTCTCACAGATTGCTCTTCCTAAACCGTGCCCTTAGGAGCAAGGCTTTTCTCATTCTTTCTCACTTCTCCTCTTTGGCAGCAGGTTCAATGAAGGTTACTATCTCCAGAACTGACCCTGTTTAGGCTGAGTCAGGCTACAGGGCTCACCTGATTGGCCTCCAACAGAAATCAAGGCTGAGGCAATTGAAAAGCAGGCTTTCTAAGAATCTCTCTGCTAGGGAGATTTCAGCTCAGAGTGTGGGCTGTTCTTTAATAGTATCACTGCCTTGGGGTTCTTTCTTTTTGTCCCTATACAGGGAGGGCATTTTCCTTAAACCAGTTGTCAGGTGTCTCGGTTCTTGAGTTCCTGAGCTATTCAGAGCATTTCTCAGAGCAGCCAGGGGGTCTCTAGGCAGGTATAGTGTTGGCTCATTCAGAAAAAGAGGTAAAGCTTCTCCCCACGTTTGAGAAAACAAGGAAGCTAGTCTCACTGCATCTAGGACTGCTAAGCTAGAAACCCTACTGATTGGGCTACTTGGGTCAAGTTCTCAGCAAAAAGATGAGGGACTGGGGACATGAGGAGCAAAGGAAGCTCACTTCCTAATGAGATACACTCAGGATATTGGGGCCTCTTGCTGGTCTCTAACCATATGTCCTGGTTTCACTTTTTGGTCTTACAGCAGGGGCACACCAGGCCCCCCAGGTGGGCCTATTGGCATCCACAAACACATCTAAATGCCCATGTATTTGGCTTATGGGGCTTTTTGTACTCCCTACTCACCACCATTTCCCTCTCAAAAAGAAAAAAGATGAAACAGGAAAAGGGAAATTCACACTTGCCTAGTAAAGTATTGGTTTACAGGAACTGTCTTGGGTATTACCTTCTCCCATTTCTTTCTTTCTATTTTTTTTTGAGGAGGGTAGGGAGGTTGTGGCTCATTGGCATTGAATGCATAGATGCAAAGAATGGCATTGACTGGAGTTCTGTAAGAGTCACACTATCTAATGATAGTTTATGCATGACCCACTTTGTTTTATTTCATTTCTATTTTTATTCCTCTTATTTTATTTCTATCCCTCTTTAACACAGTTCCCAATCCCATCTCCTTTTCTGGTAGATACCCACTTTGGTGTGATTGATGTACATAAATGATATTATTCTGTATACCCTTTCTGCTTCATCATCCATGCAGGATTGCAATTATAGAGAGCTAATTATGTTGATGTCTATGGATCTAGTGTGTTCATTTTGACTACTGCATAGTATTCCACAATTGCCATTATTTTTTTTTCTTTTTATCCATTCCTCTGTTGATAGACATTTAAATTGTTTCCAATTGCTCTCTTGCAATTTTGCAATGAGCATTTTCATACAAGTTATTTTGTGTACCTGTGAGAACAGTTCTTGAGGGATATATGCCCAGACATGGAGTTGGTCTGATAGGATATGTACTGTCTTAAGTTTTCTAAATACTTCCAAATTCCTCTCCAAAATGGTTGTATCCATTTACATAATTTCTAGCAATGTATGAAGATCTCTGACTCTCTACATTGTTACCAACACTTGTTATCACTCTTTTTATTGTTTTGCTAGTCTTATGGGTGTAAAAGAGTATGCTCCTGCTGTTTTAGTTTAACTTTCCCTAATTACAATGAGGATAAACATTTCTTCAGATGATCATGATTTGCTTAATTGAGTTTCCCCTTCTGTAAGTTACTTGCTGTTCTCTCCATCAAATTTCCAGTGTCTTTCTTGCCATACATATTCTGGATATTAATCTTTTCTGCTCATATGCAGTACAAATATTTTATCCAAGTCTGTTACCTCTCTTTTTGATTTGCCCATTGTCTCTTCTGTAGAAAAGAAATCTTTACTTTTAATGGACTTTAATAAAATCCAGTCACTTTTGCCTTTATGATTTATGCTTTCCACATCTTAAGAAAACCTTTCTACCCCAGTGCTGCAAAGATAGTCTCCTACATTTTCTACTGAGTTGTATAGTTTTGCCTTTTATGTCTGTCTTTAATACCTCTAGAGTTTATTTTGTATATGGCATGAGAGAAGCATTTAATTTTATTTTTTCTATGTGATAGCCAATATTCTCACTATCACTACATTATGCTGGTTTTACGTTACATGGACCTTTATTGTGACTCTCAGTTCTTGAGCAGTAAGTCGAGGTCTATTACCAAACTCCTATTGTGATCCAAAGCCCTAAAGAGGGAGTCTAGTGGAGTTTGTGACACAGAACCTGCCTTCAGGAAACATGCCATCTAGCTGGGAGACTAAAACGTGGACACAAGGACTTGAGAGTATATGCAAAAGAACATTTAGGTAAGAATAAATAAAGATCTCAGAAACTGAGAATTTTGGTGGGTTAAAAAGGGAACAGGGTCTCTATTCCCAGGCCAGAAAGGATAAAAGGATTAGATTAGGAGTACAGGGATAATATTTGATGCTTTCACTCTAAGATGTTCATCCAATTAAGCTAGCTTTATGCAGTTACCACAGAATGAAAAAGGAGATAGGAGCCACTGAAACATCACCATTTGCCATGATCTGGCTTTGGTGCTGCACTCTGGGTTTTCTTCCCATGTCCTTCTCTCTTTATATGGCTCCTCAGCCCCAGGGTTCTAGTTAAGAATGAAGCAAGTTCATTTTTGACAGGAGTCTAGGCACCCAGTCCACAAAATCTCCCTGAATCAGCTGTCTCCCTTTTCAGAACAATGGATTCAATTGAAGGGAACTATTTATAAAATAACAATAATAATATTATATGTCACTGCCCTTCTGGAACCCACACTTTCTCCACAAATATACTCTACCTTGGTCATCAGTGGGAAGAGGGGAAGCTGATGGAGGGAGATTTGTGGATTGGGTGCCTGGACTGCAGTCAAAAAGGACCTTGGGGTGTGGGAGACACAAACAGGAGTTCCCTGACTACCACAAAGGAAAAACTATGGAGGCCTCAGAAAGCTTCAGTGAACCCTCCTCTGCCATCAGTCCTCCTCTGCCTCAAGATGCTGTATCACACTGCAAAGGTGTAGTTTCAAACTTGGCCCTCTCAGGCATCTGCGTTGCAAAGTACATACCAATTATCCTCAGCAGGGCAGACTATATTTAGTATAGCCCACATCAGAAGCTGATTTTGCTCCTAGTAATCTCCCTCTGCTTAGTGGTTTGATACTATGAGAGGTAGGTGTGAGGGAAACGGAGAGGAAGGTGGGTAGGGGAAGAAAACTGAACAAATTCATCAAAACCATGACAACAACAAAAAAAAACTCAAGTTCCCAGCTCCTTAATCCTGTCAGGGCCTACTCTTCACCATGGCAACCAGGAAGCCTCTAAGTTTCCTCAGTCCTCGATCCAGTTGTTAGTGAACAGCGGAGGCTGGCTGTTTTTCCTGAGATGATTTCAATACTGTACACATTAAATTGGTGCTGGGGCAACATGGATGTTGAAGGAGGGGGAAATATCAGAGAGGAAAGGAGACACTGAGTGAGGAATGGCAGGTTTCTATTAGGCAAAACTTCTCAGGAACTCTCTTGGAAAGGTGGGGAGGACATCCAATGCCAATTTGTATTAATCCTCAAAGGTCCTGGTGGTGAAGGAGAGCTCTCGCACTCTCTTCCCCATTCCCCCCAGGTAAGCCTCTGTAGTCTAAGGGATCCTTCAGTGTGTGGGAGAACCAGTCAGCTCTTTTTGTCCCAAAATAATATGCTCTTTTTTTTTTTGGCCAAAGGCAGAAAGTGGAAACAGAAAGTAAAAGACAGCAGGGTATCCGCAGTCACCTCACCCAGGAGCCAGCTGGTCATTGGTGAGAGTGCCACACTCCAAAGAAACAGGAGGCACACTTGGCAGGAAGGGTTCCTGATAACTCAGTTCCCCTAACCTCCAACTGTGCCTTGCCAGGCCTCCCAAAGACACCATTGCCACAGCCCTCATTTGGTTCAGTCTATCCGTGCATGAACAAACAACTGGCAAGGTGAGCATTCATTGAAGTGATATCAGAGGCTCTATAACTCCCACTGGCAACTATTTTGGCCACTATCTTACTTGAGAAACTGAGGTTGCAACTAGGTATGGGACTGGGAGAGATTCACTGGCTCATATACTGAGTTGAGCATTGACTGAGAAATCAGACCCAAGGCTGGTTGCTCACACTGGCTCTGTACTACAGCAGTGGTACTAAGGATCTAAGACTCATTCTTAGATCCTTTCCTAATGCATGCTTTGACTACTAAAAGGGAGGCAGTAAGTTGGAGAGGCAGAACTCAGGGGAGGCACTTGGGAGTGTTGCTCATGTCCACAGCTAGTAAAGGGTTACTTTCTCAATTTATTGTTAGTGGGTTTGGTTTACCCTATTGCAAGATGAACTAAATACTCCTTTCTCCTTAAAAACACTACCTTCCTTCCTCTGTATATCCCCCTGTACCTGATATTATCTGAACACTCCTCCAATCCCTAGTGAGCAACTGAGTCCCAGAGTCTGGAAAAATAATCATCTCACCTTCAGCCTCAACCTCCAAAACCTTAAAAATTTAGAGTTATTGATTTTTGAGCCAGGTTGGAGTCTTGCCTTCACTCACTCACTCAGCATTTATTGAAAGTTACTAAAGTCCACAAAGGCAGTTACCATGTCTGATTTTGCTCACCTTATACCTCCAGTTCCTGCTGGGCATGCAATAGGTACTTAGGAATATTTTTAACGAAGCCTACTATGTGTATAATCTCAGAATCTGTTGATCATGTAAAATAATAATGGCATCTAAAGCTTCCCTTTTTTGAACAACTACCATGTGCCAGGGTCCATTTTAAGTACTTCATATATATACCCTAATTTAAACGTTATGACAACACTGAGGGGTAGAAACTATTATTTAATTTCATCCTATAGATGAGAATAAGAAAGCTCAAGGACATTAACCCACATGGTTAATAAATGGTGGAGCCTGGTACCAAAGCCAGGTCCTTTGGACTTCGAAGCCTGCCTTCCTATACCTCCAGTGTTAGGGAAGTGCCATTAAGATTAAAGTCACTATTCGGCTCCCCAAAATGCTACTTAGCTTTTTACAGTTCCTTGGCCACATACTTCATTCAAACTGGTGAATCAGTTTTTCTGCAGGGACTCAGGTGAAAGAGTAAATCACTGTTCCTCACACAGATACAAAGTTTTACAGTTAACAAATCATTTTTATCTCTCATATAGTCCTCACAGAAATCAAAAGAGGGAGTTCTGTTGCCAATACTCACTTTAGAGAAAAGGATACTGAGGTGCAAGGAGGTGATACGAATTGCTAAGGTGAGACACCCAGGAAGCAGTAGAGCTGGAGCTAAAATCCACTCTTTCTTGACTCTTGAACCCCAGAGCATAAGGCACTATGTTTCCTTGTCACAGAAAGCATGGGAAACCTTATTTTGCGTCATGTGCCAATTCCCACTAAGGGACTGTTGCCTTCTATTCAGACAAGGATCTAGGGCCCTGGTGCCATGTCCCAAATTGCCAACTGGGAAGAACCTTGGCATCTCTCATGTCCTGTTGGAAGTAGAAATATATTGCCTTGCAGGAAAACCATTTGTTTTCTCTTCAAAAGTGCTAAGAATTAAACTCTCTCCCTCTGATAACCACCCATACTAGGTAGGGATATGTGCTCAGAGGCAGTGCAAGCTGGCATGAGCTTCTGTGAGTTTATTTTTTTCCCCTGGCACCTAAACGAGAACCAGGAATTCATGTCATTCCTTTCCTCCAACTGTCCTCTTTCCCCTCTGAGCACTCTGAATCATTTTTAAAGTCCAGTGAATAAAGAAATCAGACCACCATGCCTAATGATGACTCCACTGCTCTCTGGAAGTCAGTGTCAGTTATAAAGACATCACTGCTTGATGGGGCAAATGTCAACAGTTTAATGAGGATTGGCACCAGCCAAAGTAGGCTTAAGTCCTAAGTGGCAAAGTGGCTTCGGTAAAGATCCCTCAGATTCTGTTTGTGACTCCTGTGTATCCATCCTCTTCCTCCTCTCTTACACCCCTGTTACCGCACCCCCAATTTGTGCCAAAATAATATTCAGTCTTTCCCTGCCTTTCCCAATGTTGAGGGGCTCATCTCTGAAACAATAACATTTCCTAGGCTCCCTTCACTGAATTATTCATCTTTGCTGCTTAGGCATGACAAGACTTCTCATTAAAAGCCCTGGGTGGGAGTGACCTACCCAGGCCCAGGACCCACAACTAGCTGGAATAGCAGCAGGGGTGGATGGTTTCCCTGAAAGGCCTGTGAGAGGGAATTCTTGAGACCCAGGTGACAAGAGAGTGATAGAGCATGTGGATGCTCTTCACTGCAGGGTAACCATGGTGCTGGTCAGCTGTACCATCCTCCTCAAAAGGTTTGCACAAACACAAAAGGCCTGATCTCATAATGTTTCCCAGCCTTAGAATCTTCCAGTGCTGAGTAAAGAAAATCCAGTCATAGGAATGAAGAAAGCTCAGCCTCTGTCTAGCCCATTGGGACTCTGCTTGAAAGGTTAAAGTAGGATGAGTTATCCCTTTTATACCTAGAGAGATGGGGCCATGGTGGGAACAGAGATACAATGGGGGAAAGGAGACTGAATTTCTGGTTGCAGCTCTGGCTGTGTGACCCTGGGCACAGTGCTTGGCTTCTCTGTGTCTGGTTCTTCACTTGTACGAGGGAGGTGGAAATTCAGGACAGGGCCTCTTGAGCCAGGCTACCTGGGTTCGAATTCCAGCTCTGCCTCTTCTGCGTAAGTGACCATGAAAACTGGTTAGCCTGACAAAGCCTTGGTCTCGATAAACAGTAGCTATTTGCCTCTCATCAGAGATTCTTGTTCTTCTCCAGAGTTTGAGCTATTGAACAGTGACCGTTCACGTCTGTTGTTTATCCCAATGTTCAAGTCACTGGAGCCTGCCTTCTTATTCCAGAGGGCACATGATATTCTGATGATAAGAAGTGTTTTGCAGGTTGTCTGAGCCAGCCCTTCAGAATACATGCAAATAGCTGCACATCGCATGTGATTTTGTGCAAATGCACATGTTGCCCACTTCACTTTCAAGTCAACCTTGGGCACAGTGCCACAGAGATGAATATTCCCAGGCTCCTAAGGGCAACTGCCCACAACTCTTCCTAGGGCAGAGCAAGAGAAAATAATTCTCCTACTCTTCTAGGTTCCTGGTTGAGATATGTTAACAGGAGAAAAACAAACATAAATTTAATAATATGTATACCTCCTGTAAACTAGGAAGAGACCCATAAAAACTGAGTAACTCCCCAAAATGACTCAAGTCACCACCTTAAATATCATCTCCAGTTAGAGACAAAAGAAGACGTTTAGGGGTAGTTATGGGAGGTTACTAGGCAAAGCACAGTGAACAGGGTAAGGCTGTTATACAAATTTAAGTCCCTGCCTTCTCCATTATGAGTTTCTTGACATTTAGGCTCATCTTTCTCTTCCTGATACAGAGGGAGACACCTCTGCAAATAGAGATTTCCTTTATTAACGTAAACGTCTCTTACAAAAGGGTAACTTCTACTCAGTTTTCAGAGCTTTTCCTATGTCTGCTGTTGTTGTTTTTTTTTTTTAATAATCAGCCTGAAATAATCCTTATGCCTAAATGTATATTTTGGGGTGAACAAAAGTAGGTTTACAATTCTGAGTACAAGAAACAGTTTATTTTTGTATTATTATTTATTAACTATTGTATTTTCCATATGAACCCCTATAAACCTACTTTTGCACATACTATATTTTGGGGTGGCAAATTCTACTCCCTTTTTATGCCCACCCCTGGAGAACCAGAGATAAGATAGGCCAGGGCAAGGGAGCAGCAAATCCCAGGGCCTCCCTAGCCCCAGCCTCCGGGTGTCCAGCCAACCAGCTGGAAATATTCATCCACTAGCTTCTTACCCCAGGCCTGGCTGCCTCGGCTGCTCTGTTTGCATTACATTTGGGGAGTGACTTGGGATTCTGTACAGATAGGAACCTGCAAAGAAGAAGCCCTGCTTTGTCACCTTTTAAGCCCACTGATGGTGTTGCAAGTCACTTCACCAACCAAACAGCTAGGACTTGCCCTGTGGAGGATTACCACTCAGTACTGTCCAAGCTGAGGCTACCATCAGTGCTTTCTCATCCATTTTTTGATTTATCCATTTATGCATGAATTCTAAAATATTTAGCTGCCACTTGTCCTGTGCCTGGCTCTGCACTAGGTGCTGTAGGGTGCTTGGAAGCAGAAAAACAGGCAAGGGCTTGATTTGGGCAGCTTACGGTCTAGTGGGGAGGTAGGGGGCATATATGGACACACACGTGGATGTGATGAACAGAAGAAAAATTAAAAAGCAAGATATTGTGAACATCTCTAAGATGGGGTAAGAGGCCAGTAAAGAACTCTGAGGAGATTTTGAGGTCTGACCCTGAGGAATAGAAGGCACCAGCCAGGCAAAGGGCGCAGAGAGGTGGGTGCAGGAGGCTGAGGTGTGTCATGACCCCTAGGCCAGGGCATTTCCAAGTCCCCTTCCCTCAGCAGAGTGTCAGGTTCTCTGAGCTCTGAATGCTTGCTGGCTTTTACCAGTCAAAAGAACTCTCTGACTGCCGCCACCTAGGTTTTTCAACACCCAGCCCTCAGACCACATGCATCAGTATTGGCTAGAAAGCTTGATAAAATGTAGATGCCTGGGTGGTACTGTCCCACAATGACTTGGATAAATTAGGTTAGGGTGAGGCCCGGGAATTTGCATTTTTAACAAGGTCTCCAGATGGTTCTGATGTTACTGGAAATTGGAGCACCTCTTTATATCCTATAGCTTCAGAAAGATGCTTTGGTGGCAAAAACCAGGCTATGAAATTATGGCCCATGCGACTGGGTTAAATAGTGACTATCTCAAGAGCCTTCTTGGCCCTATGCATGATATTTTAATGTCAGACTCCAAAGAACATGGGATCACCTCATCTTGAACTTTCTGAGTGGGTTTTTCTTTAGGGTTATCAACAATTCTGCTTTGTCTGGGATTCTCCTCATTGTATAATTGAATGTTCCATGTCTCAGGAAACCCCTCAGGATGATTGGTCATCTTAGTTTTTTAAAGTGCCCACCTAGGTTCACCCTGAAAAGGGAGGGGTCACTAAAAGTACCCCACGTTCCCACCAAATCCCTAAGGCCAAGGTGCTTCCTACCTGATAAACTTGACTTCTCATCTATCTGGAAAGAGCTGCAGTCTTCTCCTTCTACCAACCCAGCATGCACCCTCTCTCCCTTTTATTTCTGGACAGATATTATATCAAAAAGGAGCCCTGAAAACAAGCCAGCAGGTCTTGCAGCATAACCAAAGTGCTGGACATGGAAACAACAAAGCTTCACAAAGGGCTAAGGCCTGGACTTAGAAATCAGAGCAGAAATAAACTATCAGCTGCCAGATTCACAGGGTAATAGAAGAGAAGACAAATCATCACCATGGCAACCAGCATTCAAAGGCTCCCCAGCACCTGCTCCTTTCTACATAAGGTTTCCCCAAACAGGGATGTTTCTTACTTCCTTGTTTTTCTTTTGTTTGTTTGTTTGTTTGTTTTCATAAATTATGTTTTTCTTTTCAATAAACATGCTGATTTTATTTCCCCTCATTTATGCTTAAATATTTCAGTAGCAATTTAGCTTCTCCTCAGCTCTTCAGCCCCTCCCTATGTTTCCCAAACCTTTTCTTACCATTTCTCTCTTCTTCCTTCTCATTCATTCTATCTCCTCTGTTTACTCTGTCTGTCCCCAAAACGTCCTGCTCCCCTCCCCCAGAGCAATATTTTTAAACATCTCCCTTCTCCCAAAGTTAAGCCCTCATCCAGAATGTTTCATCTGCTGCAGTTCTATTGGTCTAGTAAGCATTGCTCTTGGCTCTAAGTGAGTGCTATGTGGTACTCCCTCCAAAGTCCACATCCTCTGTTCTGGTACCCCTAGCTGGTGGACACAGTGCAGTAAAACCACTTCAGCCCACAGAGCTGATGAAAGGAAAGAATGTGCTCCAGGGCTGAGAATGAAGATAGTTTGTCAAGTGCTGACTATGTGTCTGGCCCTACATTAAAGCTTTGTGTCTATTGTCATATTTAATCCTCATGACCACCCTGAGAGCACAGGTCTTATTTATTACCTCACTTAACAGATAGGGAAACAGGAGCTTTACAAGTGGTAAAGTCACTTGTAAAATGTCACATAGCTAGTAAGTGATAGAGCAAGGATTTAAACCCAGGTAGTCTAGCAACAAAGGCTGCCCCTTTCACAACTACTTTTGGAAGAGGTTTTGGGGAGGGAGATCCTGTCCTAACTCACCAAATGGGAATGGGTTCCATGCAAGTCCTTTAATCAGCATTATTTGGAGGGGTCTGGTCAATAAGCAAAAAGGTCTTGGACAATGAACACATTGTCTTTCTGCTTAGGTCCATGGGAGCAGTGGAGCAGAAAGAGGAGCACAGGAGTTGAGGAGTCCTCACTGTGGGCTTCTTCTCTCTTCAGACTCAGTTCATATATTCACTCATTCTTTTATTCATTCAACACACATTTAGAAAATGTTTCCCATGAGCTAAGCTCTACTAAGCCTATCCACAGGGTTCAGTGTTGAAGAAAGATTTTTGGGTGCTGGAAATCCTGTTTATGAGGTCTGGCTCTCCACTTACCATCTCTGAGCTGATGGAAACCATGGCTCTAGAAGAATCTAACATGGTGCCTGACACAAAGAGACAACTTTATAGAGGAAGAATTACTTCTACATGTGAAAGTCCCACCTGAAACAAAGGGGATAGTGTTGAATTATTCCAGAGATTGGATAGGTGTGAGGATGGTGAACCCTCTATCAATTCTCTTAGGAGTGGGCTCTCTCAAAGCAAGAGAACCCAAGGCTGACCATGCATGTACCTATTTGCCTCTTGGAGCACACAGCTTCCTCTTTCCAGATGGCTTACTTCTTGTGGTTGAAGGAGACCTAACCCTCTGTAGAACACAATATTTGGTTCTAACACCAATCCTCTATGCTGATAAGGTCTCTGGGGAAAGAAAGACACTGTCAAAGCAACATGATTTTTATCATTACCATTTTATAGGGGAACAAGGAAAGTTGGCCCCACAGAGCAGGGATTATAGAAATGGTTTGGACAAAGAGTGAAGTGCCAAGAAATTCTAAGAAAATCTACTCATTTCTGTTTCTCTGTCTTGCTCTCTTCTTTCTTCTCCTCCTCTCTCATTTGTCTCCTCTGTTTCTTTGGTATTTTTTAAGGAGAATGAGTTACTAAGTAAAAAGTGGAGGAAGCAGCTTGCATGTGCATAATTTAGCTGACTTGTGGCTTAATATAAAGGGTCTCCCATGGTCCCACTGCTGAACTTTTATTGCCTGGGCCTAGGCCCTGCCAGGAAGAACTCCCGGCTACCAGGTGCAGTGCAGAATGTAGATGTGTACATATGTGTCTGATGTAGGGGGGCCTATGGTAAGTGTCACAGAGCCCAAATCAGATAATAATGGGGATAGAAGAAGATTGATTTGGACTTTTGGTGGAAGGCAGCAATGTGATGGGGAGCAGCTGGCTGGGGAGCAAAGTGTCTGAGATCTACTCTGAGCTCTGTACCAAATATCTGAGTCACTTTCAGCCTGTCATTTTAGGCCTTTGGTTATTTCTTTGGATTTCAAAAGGAGGGAATTGGATTTGATCTGTGATATTGTAGTCATTTCTAACACTCTATGACTTGGTAATCGTGCATGAGATTTCAAGGGTGATTTTAGCCCTTCTTCTTTTCTCCTATTAAGGTCGATCTTATTGAATTTTAGTCTTTTTCTCATTCCTCACCAAATAAGTATATTTCAGGCACCAAATGGTAGCCATAAGGCCCTTCTAAATCATCAATGAGGGCAATAAAGGCTGCTGCTATCTCTGCTCATGGTAGGCTGAGCCAACCTTCTACATAGACTTTAGAGGGAACTTGAGAGTCAACAGAATTTTCCTTCTACTCAGCTCAGGTACAGAGCAGGGTTGAAGAGGGTCATGATGGGTAAAGCAGCAGTGGAGCAGAGTAAAGAAGATGCATGCCCTTCAAAAAATATCTGCTGTGTTTATTTAATCCATAATTTGCCTGGTGGTTGGAAGGACTTTTCTCACTGGGTGGAGACAACTTCACCACTAACCACAGCAAAGTTTGATTTGGAAAGAAGTATTGAATGTGGACTGACTGTTCACCAACCCTTATTTTTTAAGAATCCAGTTTGCTCTCACTTGGCTAGAGCAGCCAGTTGGGGGATAGGCTTGCCTAGCATTGTCTCCTGGTTTCATGGTCAACTTTTTTGATCTTTGGGGGAAAAGCCTCTTCTATGACCAAGTTCTGTGGAATGCATGCTGAAGAATGTATAATTTCTTCCTACAAATGTTGCAAAAATGGCCTTTGATTCCTAGGAAAACAGGATACTTGTTCTTTCTCCTCTCGCCATTCACCTTCTGAAACCAAGGGGAACTGAATGGCAGAATCAAGTCCCATGATGAAGAAATAATTCTATACTTTTTATTGCCCAATTCTTCAAATAAGATACCTACACCGACCCTCATGGGGCATCAAGTAGACTTCAGTTCATCTCAGGAAGATGACACTCTGAATGAACAGGTGAGAAGAGGTCTAAGTAGGTGCAGAGCAGGGCAGAGGCCAGAATCTGAATATGGAATTGGACATGAGACAGACTTCTAAACATTTTCTGGACACTAACTACATAAATAAGCCTAGTATCATCTCTGCTCAGCCTCCCTTATTGGTTGACTTGGTTTTCCCCAACTCGTAAACATAATACAGGAAAGTGGAGGTGGAATGAGAGTAGAAGTACAGGACGTAAGGCACAGAAGACAGAGATAAACAGTGTTGTGGGTCTTCATTTGCCCCACTTGTAAAATGGATCAAGGAAGGACTAACATAGCAGATCAGATTGAAATTAGGAGTTAAAAATAAAGACAGTGAGAGACTTCTGGCCAAGATGGAGGTGTAGGTAGACACACTGTGCCTCCTTGCACAACCAAAAGAAGGACAACAACAATTTAAAAACAAAAAACAACCAGAACTGACAGAAAATCGAACTGTGTGGAAGTACGGCAACCAAGGAGTTAAAGAAGAAACATTCATCCAGACAGGTAGGAGGGGCGTAGACAAGCAGCGGGGTGGAGAGGACTTGTGGCCAGGCGGTGGCTGATGGACCTGGCGACACAGGGGGTTGTCCCACCTGCCCCAGTGAACACCTAAGGCTCTGCCCCTTATACGTAACAGGCCCACCAAGACAAAAAAAAAATGGCCCAAATGAAAGAACATATCAAAGCTCGAGAAAAAATACAACTAAGCCATGAAGAGATAGCCAACCTATCAGATGCACAGTTCAAAACACTGGTAATCAGGAAGCTCATAGAATTGGTTGAATATGGTCTCAAATTAGAGGAAAAAATGAAGGCTATGCTGGTCTTCTGGCCAAGATGGAGGCGTAGGTAGACACACTGTGCCTCCTCGCACAACCAAAAGAGGAAAAACAATTTAAAAAACAAAAACAGAAAACATCTGACAGAAAATTGAACTGAGTAGAAGTCCAACAACCAAGGAATTAAAGAAGACACTTTCATCCAGACCAGTAAGTGGGGTGGAGCCAGGAGGAGAGCAGGTGGGGAGACAGCAGTTTGTGGAGCAGTACCAGCAATGCTCCAGCTGCCCAGAGAGACCCATGGTGGGCGAACCTGGCTGAAACACGGCCGGTACACTCAGCAAAACCCACGGCTAGCTTACCGGGACCCAGGGGGGCTGAGACTGGTGGACCAGGCAGTCCCTCATTCACACAAAGATAAACTGGGAGAAAAAGCTGGGGAGCAGGGCAGACCGCGCAACCCACCATCATGGGGAAATAAAGCCTCAAACCACTGATTGAAAACACCTGTGGGGGTTGAGGCGGCAGTGGGAGGAACTACCAACCTCACAGGAGAGTTCATTGGAGAGACCCACAGGGACTTGGAAATATGCAAGCCTGCCCACCCACCCCAGAGCCAGCAAAGCCAACTTGCTCGTGGGTAGCAGAGGAAGTGCAGAGAGCGGAGCAAGCGCCATTGTTCCCTCAGGCCCTGCCCCCACAGGCATCGTCACAGCACAACGAAGTGGGTTGCCCCGCCCTGGTGAACACCTAAGGCTCTGCCCCTTAAATTAACAGCCTCACTGAGAAAAAAAAATGGCCCAAATGAAAGAACACATCAAAGCTCCAGAAAAAATACAACTAAGTGACGAAGAGATAGTCAACCTATCAGATGCACAGTTCAAAACACTGGTAATCAGGATGCTCACAGAATTGGAGGAAAGTTGGTCACAATTAGTTGAACAAATGAAGGATACGCTAAAGGAAATGAGAGGAAATGTGCAGGGAACTAATAGGGATGAGAAGGAAACTGAGACTCAAATCAATGGAGTGGACCAGAAGAAAGAAAAAACAACCAGAAAAGAATGAAGAAACAAGAATTCCAAAAAATGAAGAGAGGCTTAGGAACCTCCAGGACATCTTTAAACATCCCAACATCTGAGTCATAGGGGTGCCAGAAGGAGAAGAGGAAGATCAAGGGATTGAAAACTTATTTGAACAAATAATGAAGGAGAACTTTCCCAAGCTGGTGAAGGAAATAGACTTCCAGGAAGTCCAGGAAGCTCAGAGAGTCCCAAAGAAGTTGGACCCAAAGAGGAACTCACCAAGGCACATCATAATTACATTACCCAAAATTAAAAATAAGGAGAGAATCTTAGAAGCAGCAAGAGAAAAGAGGACAGTTACCTACAAAGGAATCCCCATAAGATTGTCAACTGATTTCTCAAAAGAGACCTTTCAGGCAAGAAGTGGCTGGAAAGAAGTATACCAAGTCATGAAAGGCAAGGACCTACATTCAAGAATACTCTATCCAGCTAATCTTTCATTTAGAATGGAAGGGCAGATCAAGTGCTTCTCAGATAAGGTCAAGTTCAAAGACTTCATCATCACCCAGCCTTTATTATATGAAACGTTAAAGGGACTTATATAAGACATGGAGGGATATTAACAGGGGAGTGGGAGGAGGAGAGCAGAGGAAAAGAGTACAGAGAATAAGTAGCATAAGCGATAGTTAGAAAACAGATGGGGGAGGTTAAGAATATTATAAGAAATGTAGAAGCCAAAGAACTAATGTGTATGACCCATGGACAAAAACTAAAGGGTGGGGAATGGGGGTGGGGCAGAGGGGAATAAAGGGGGGAAATGGGACAACTGTAATAGCATAATCAATAAAATATATTTAAAGAAAATAAAAAAATCCCTTTTTGGTTCAAAAAATAAAATGAAGGCTATGCTAAGTGAAGTAAAGGAAAATGTACAGGGAACCAACAGTGATGGGAAGGAAACTGGGACTCAAATCACTGGTGTGTACCAGAAGGAAGAAAGAGACATTCAACCAGAACAGAATGAAGAAACAAGAATTCAAAAAAAAATGAGGAGAGGCTTAGGAACTTCCAGGACATATTTAAACGCTCCAAAATCCAAAACATAGGGGTGCCAGAAGGAGAAGAGGAAGATCAAGGAATTGAAAATATATTTGAACAAATAATGAAGGAGAACTTTCCCAATCTGGCAAAGGAAATAGACTTCCAGGAAGTCCAGAAAGCTCAGAGAGTCCCAAAGAAGTTGAACCCAAGGAGGAACACACCAAGGCACATCATAATTACATTACCCAAGATTAAAGACAAGGGGAGAATCTTAAAAGCAGCAAGAGAAAAGGAGACAGTTACCATACCTACAAAGGAATTCCCATAAGGCTATGAGCTGATTTCTGAAAAGAAAACTTACAGGCAAGAAGAGGCTGGAAGGAAGCATTTGAAGTCATGAAAGTCAAGGACCTACATCCAAGATTACTCTATTTAGAATGGAAGGGCAGATAAAGTGCTTCCCAGATAAGGTCAAGTTGAAGGAGTTAATCATCACCCAGCCTTTATTATATGAAATGTTAAAGGGATTTATCTAAGAAAAAGAAGATTAAAAAATATGAACAGTAAAATGACAACAAACTCAGTTATTAACAACACCTAAAACAAAAACAAAAACAAACTAAGCAAACAACTAGAACAGGAGCAGAGTCAC
This sequence comes from Micronycteris hirsuta, assembly GCA_004026765.1. NCBI lineage: Eukaryota > Metazoa > Chordata > Mammalia > Chiroptera > Phyllostomidae > Micronycteris > Micronycteris hirsuta. The sequence continues at coordinate 6,923 of PVJI01015445.1, read as the reverse complement.
AGAATTGGAGATCATATGCAGGGTTATCAGCAGGGGAGTGGGAGGGGGAGAGAGAGGGAAAAGGTACAGAGAATAAGTAGCATAAATGGTAGGTAGAAAATAGACAGGGGAAGGTTATGAATAGTATAGGAAATGTAGAAGCCAGAGAACTTATATGTGTGACCCATGGACATGAACTAAAGGGGGAGGGAATGTGGGTGGGAGGGAGTGTACAGGGCAGAGGGGAATAAAGGGGGGAAATGGGACAACTGTAATAGTATAATCAATAAAATATATTTAAAAATAAAGACAGTGAAATGTATCTAATAATAGTTATGAATCACCCCTGCTTGAAATCCCCCCAAGAAACACTTCTTTAATTCTCATAGTTAGAAGCACTTGAATGCCAGAAACTTCTTTTCCACAATAACTAGAACTCCTTTCCAGTATCTATGTGTACAAGAGAATCCTCTCAGAGTAGGAGGGTAATGAAGGCCCTTTGGTGTCATTAGAGTCTATGGGAGACTCAGTTCTACCCCAAGATTCAATTGATGTAACTAACATTAGATAAGACTTCCCAGGCACTGGACTTCTTAGCACTGATTAACAGCTTTCCCACAATTTGGTCTCTAGTCTGAGACATATCTCCTTAGTTTAGCTTTCTCTGGGAATATTTTGACTGCTGCTAGTTGCTACTTGATCTTGAATGAAATCTCAGCATACTTTTTGCCAGAATCTGAGCCATCAAAAAGAGCCACTTCAAATTCTCTCTCTCCGGCAGTTCAGGATGAACTGAGCTCCTTTGCCCCTGCTTCCAGTTTCCTCCTGGGTGCTTCTCTGAGGTGTGAAAATTTGCATTCTTACTCAAGTGAACTTTCTAAATGGCCCTCTTCTCCAACGTACCATTTCATAGACCTGGTTCTGTACATGGAAAATAATTTGTCTCCCATGTACTTTTGCTGAAGTTGATGCAACTGAGCAGAATTTCCTGGCACTGTGTCACTGTTTGCCTGCAAATATCAATACTTCAGCATCCTATTTGTCTCTCTTGAAACTGGACCATAATTGAGATTGGTTGTACTGGGTTAGCAGTTATGAAACAGCACCTGCCTTTGACTCAGTAGTGGGAACTCTGCTGTGAAAAGTAAGGGAATTACAGAACACATGGGATGTAATGCATGATAGAAAGACAATGTGAAGGCTACAGGAAGAAACGGACAATGAATGTGAAGGAAATAGAATTCAGAGTTCTTTTTTTTTTCTCCATTTGCTTTTTTATTGGTTTCCACCGTGGCTAATAAAACACAAACTTGTACATACATGGAAAAACGCATATTGAACACTCCAAATGATATATGTGCTATGAATGCATCACCTGTGTATTCTTTCATTTTAATAATCACTTTATTGTTGTTCTTAAAGCACTCTATTGGTGTAGAAAGATGCTGACAGTGCAGGAGTAGATGGAAGAAAAAGTTAGTGTGTGTAATATGCTAAGGTTTTGAGTAGCCTCTTGCCTGATTAGCATCACTGGTGACTCTTTGGGAGCACCTGTCATTGATTAGAACTGTTGCTTTGGGCCATATGCGGCATAACTTTCACAAAATTAATTAACCCACTCTGACAAAGAGAGGAGATTCAATGTGGTACCTTACCTAGAGAATCCAATTTTTCTGTGTAAGTGACTGTGGCTAAAAGAGCTTCATTATTCCAATATATGTAGAAGCCACAGCTACAAATCAAAGAACAAGATCCACCAGCACTTGGGATGAAAAAGACTACTAACTATACCCCCAACTTCATCACACCCCACAGTCACACTCTTGGATAATAATTACTGGCAGCAGGGTAATCATCTTCAGATTTCAGGAAGAGCTCTGTGTGTGCATTTGTGAGCATGCACACATGTGTGTATACTCAGACAGTGAACACTACAGAAGTGCAAGATTAAACTAGTGCATCCTCTCTAATGTTAAATTTATAACTCTTGCCATATGGAATTTGCTGATTTAACTATATGATTGGTATCATTAATGTAAATTCAGCTTTGTGTGTAATTTTACACAGTGACGACCTATACTATCCCTTATTTCAGTGCCCAATGACCTATGGCAGCAGACATTGGATTTTTTCATGGTAAAAACAAATAAAAGAAAGAAGAAAAGACAAAAACAGAAGAGAAAGAGGGAGAGAGGAAAGGAGGAAGAGGATGAGTGAAAGAAAGACAGAATCTTAAATAATTAGAGATCACCTGGAGAAGCACCATAGCAAGAATGCCAATAATTCCCCTAACTCTCCTAGTGAGGGAAGTGCTTATTAGCAGTCACAGACAAGTATGTATGCACCACCAGAGATACTCATAGGACTTAAATATGTGTATTCAGTTTATGATTGGATTATTGGGAGATAAGTTTCTTGGGAGGGTTTCTGGCAGTTGATGACTTGTGTAATGTGACTAGCAGACAAAGGCTGAGATGGATGAAAATGAAACTCATTCCCATCTACTATAAAACAGTCTTTTTTTAAAACCATGTAATAAATGCTCAATTTAAATACTGCAAGAGATACTGAGGTCCTGCAGCATTGCTGATGACCCATGCAGAACCTTATTTGGTTCATCCTTGAACAACATTGTTTAAACTCTACACATCCACTTATGCATGGATTATTTTCAATAAACATGTACACTACTATAAATATATTTTCTTTTCTTATTATTATCTTAATAATATTTCTTTCTCTAGCTTACTTTATTGTAAAAATATACTGTACAGTGGAACCTTGGTTCTCGAAATTAATTCATTCTGGAAAGCTGTTCAAGAAGCAATTTGTTGATATTCCAGACTTCCAGCCAAGATGGAACCATAGGTAGATACACTGTGCCTCCTCACACAACCAAAAGAAGAACAACAACAAATTAAAAAATAAAAAACAACCAGAACTGACAGAAAATCAAACTCTATGGAAGTCCCACAACCAAGGAGTTAAAGAAACATTCATCCAGACAGGTAGGAGGGGTAGAGATGGGCAGCTGGTGCAGAGAGGACATGTGGCAAGGCAGCGGCTGGCAGACCAGGTGAGGCGGTGTTTGGTGGACCAGATGGTGCCATATTTGCATGCAGATAAACCAGGAGGAACAACTGGGGAGTGAGAAAGACTACACAACCAGGGTTCCAGCAAGGGGAAATAAAGCCTCAAAACCTCTGACTGAAAAAAATCTGTGGGGGTTGTGGAGGTGGGAGAAACTCCCAGCCTCACAGGACAGTTTATTAAAAAGACCCCCCAGGGTCCTAGAACATACACAAACTAACCCACCCACCTAGGAATCAGCACCAGAGGAGCCCAATTTGCTTGCGGGTAGTGGAGGAAGCAACTGAAAGCTGGCCAAGAGCCGAACAAATGGCATTGGTCCCTCTCAGACCCTTCCCCCACATACAGTGCCACGGAGCAGCTAGTGGATTGCCTTGCCCTGGTGAATACCTAAGGCTCCACCCATAACTATGTAACAGGTGCACCGAGACAAAAAAACATGGCCCAAATGAAAGAGCAGATCAAAGCTTCAGAAAAAATACAACTAAGTGATGAAGAGATAGCCGACTTATCAGATGCAGAATTCAAAACACTGGTAATCAGGATGCTCACAGAAATGGTTGAGTATGGTCATAAAATAGAGGAAAAAGTGAAGGTTATGCAAAGCAAAATGAAGGAAAATGTACAGGGAACCAAGAGTGACAGGAAGGAGACCAGGACTCAAACCAACAATTTGGACCAGAAGGAAGAAATAAACATTCAACCAGAACAAAATGAAGAAACAAGAATTCAAAAAAATTAGGAGAGGCTTCAAAACTCTGGGACAACTTTAAATGTTCCAACATCTGGCTCATAGAAGTGCCAAAAGGAGAAAAGGAAGAGCAAGAAATGAAAACTTATTTGAAAAAATAATGAAGGAAATCTTCCCTAATCTGGCAAAAGAAATAGACTTCCAGGAAGTCCACGAAGCTCAGAGAGTCCCAAAGAAGTTGCAACCAAGGAAGCACACAACAACACACATCATAATTGTATTACCCAAGACTAAAGATAAGGAGCCAATCTTAAAAGCAGCAAAACAAAAGGAGTTCCCATAAGACTGTCAGCTGATTTCTCAAAAGAAATCTTGCAGGCCAAGTGGGGCTGGAAAGAAGTATTCCAAGTCATGAAAGGCAAGGACCTACATCCCAGATTACTCTATCCAGCAAAACTATCATTTAGAAAGGGAGGGAAGATAAAGTACTTCTCAGATAAGGTCAAGTGCTTCCCTTGGAGTTCATCATCACCAAATCTTTATTATATGAAATGTTAAAGACTTACCTAAGAAAAAGAAAAACTAAAAATATGAACAATAAAATGACAACAAACTTACAACTACCAACAACCAAACTTAAAAAAAAAAAAAAAAAAAACCAAGTAAACAACCAGAACAGGAACAGAATCACAGACATGGAGATTAAATGGAGGGTTATCAGCAGGGAGGTGGAGGGGAAGAATGGGGGAAAAGGTACAGAAAATAAGTAGCATAAATGGTAGGCACAAAATAGATGGGGGAGTTTAAGAATAGTATGAGAAATGTAGAAGCCTGAGAACTTATATGAATGACCCAGGGACATAAACTAAGGATAGGGAATGCTGGTGGGAGGGAGGCACAGGGCAGAGGGGAGCTAAGGTAGGGAAATGGGACAACTGTAATAGCATAATCAATAAAAAATATTTTTAAAAAATTAAAAAAGAAGCAACTTGTTCAAAAATCAAAACTCTTTTATTTGTCACCTGAGAGACTCATGACTGATTATATAAATGTCAGCATGAAAGGGCTGTTGGGTCGAGAACTGAAGATTTTTTTTGTTGTTGTTATTGTTTTTGGTATTTAGAACATCATTTTAATGGTTTCAGCTATCACTCAAAAAACAGTCAATTCCTAAAGTCTATGAATAATATTTACTAGAGGAAGGGTTGAATAAATCATAAACTACTGTGATCTTTTCTTTATTTATTTTTAATAATTACTTTATTGTTGTTCAATTACAGTTATTTGCATCCTCTCCCTTCCCCTCCTCCCTCCCCCTGAAACCCCACCCCATTCCCCAGCTTCCCTGCTCTCCCTTAGTTCTGTCCATGTGTCCTCTACCGTGATTCCTGAAAACCCTTCTCCTCCTTGTCCCCTCCCGCCTCCCCGCTGGCTATTGTAAGACTGTTATTAATTTCAATGTCTCTGGTTATGTTCTGCTTGCTTTCTGCTTTTGTTGATTATGATCCAGTCAAAGGTGAGATCATATGGTATCTGTCCCTCACCGCCTGGCTTACTTCACTTAGCATAATTCTCTCCAGTTCCATCCATGCTGTTGCAAAGATTATAAGCTCCTTCTTCCATTCTGCTGCATAGAATTCCATTGTGTAGATGTACCATAGTTTCTGGATCCATTAATTTGTAGATGGGCACTTAGGTTGTTTCCAGCACTTGGCTATTGTGAATTGTGCTGCTATGAACATCAGAGTGCATAGGTTCTTTTGAATTGGTTTTTCAGGATTCTTAGGGTATAATCCTAGTAGTGGAATTGCTGTGTCGAAAGGCAGTTCCATTTTCATTTTTTGAGGAAGTTCCACACTGTTTTCCACAATGGCTACACCAGTCTGCATTCCCACCAACAGTGCAGTAGGGTTCCCTTTTCTCCACATCCCCTCCAACAGTTATCTGCTGCTTTGCTGATGATGGCCATTCTGACTGGTGTGAGGTGGTATCTCATTGTGGTTTTAATTTGCATCTCTCTGATGGCTAATGATGTTGAGCATCTTTTCATATGACTCTGGGCCCTCTGTATGTCCTTTTTCGAGAAGTGTCTGTTCATGTCTTTTGCCCATTTTTTAATTGGGTTTTTTGTCTTCCTGGGGTGGAGTCCTATGAGTTCTGTATATATTTTGGAGATCAGACCCTTGTCTGAGGTATCATTGGCAAATATGCTTTCCCATATGGTTGGTTCCCTTTTTATTTTAATACTATTTTCTTTAGCCCCACAGAAGCTCTTTATTTTGATAAGATCCCATTTGTTTATTCTTTCCTTTATGTCCCTAGCTCTAGGGGACATATCATTGAAGATGTTGCTGTGTGGAATGTCTGAGATTTTCCTGCCGATGTTTTCCTCTAGAACTTTTATGGTGTCACGAGTTACATTTAAGTCTTTTATCCACCTTGAATTTATTTCTGTGTACGGTGTAAGTTGGTGCTCGAGTTTCATTTTTTTCCATGTGGCCGTCCAGATTTCCCAACACCATTTGTTGAAGAGGCTATTTTTATTCCATTTTATGCTTCTGCCCCCTCTGTCGAAGATTAATTGCCCATAGAGACTTGGGTTTATTTCTGGGCTCTCTATTCTGTTCCATTGGTCTATCTGTCTGTTTTTATGCCAGTACCAGGCTGTTTGATTACAGTGGCCTTGTAATATAGGTTGATATCAGGAATTGTGATCCCTCCTGCTTTGCTCTTCTTTCTCAAAATCGCAGCTGATATTCGGGGTCATTTATGGTTCCATATAAATTTTTGAAGTGTTCTATATCCATGAAATATGCCATTGGTACTTTGATAGGGATTGCATTGAATCTATATATTGCTTTGGGGACTATGGACATTTTGATGATGTTGATTCTTCCAATCCATGAGCATGGTATATGTTTCCATTTGTTTGTGTCTTCCATGATTTCTCTCTTCAGTGCTGTATAGTTTTCTGAGTACAGGTCTTTTACCTCCTTGGTTAGGTTTATTCCCAGGTATTTTATTTTTTTTTTGTTGCTATATCAAATGGGATTTTTTTCCTGATTTCTATTTCTGCTGTTTCACTGTTGGTATACAAAAATGCCTTTGATTTCTGGATATTGACTTTATATCCTGCTGTTTTGCCAAATTCAATTATTAGATC